>CM062809.1:160088968-160178524 GCA_031772625.1 Pinus tabuliformis | reverse complement strand
CAGAGAGATCAGCGTGGGCAATCTTGTTTGCTGCACCGGCTTGTCTTAGAAAGAGCCTCTTGCTTGTCTGCAGAGAGGGAGAGAAACCCTGGACCTGTGCATGCGTATCTTGAGACCATCCGCGGCAGGGAGGATCAGAGATCCAATGGCGGCCGAGGGGCAAGAAGGCGGCAGAGCTAGGGTTCTTCCTCGAAGCCATTCTTCCAATTCCCAATAAATATATATATTATTTAAAAATATAACCACCCATTTAAATTTGTATAATAAATGTATTTAAATTGATATAAATTTTGAACTTATATAACAAATTTATTTATCTTTCATAAATTTAAAAATAAAAAATAATTTAAATTACATTATAAAATAAAAATAATACTTAAATATATAGTATAAATTCATTATATTTAAAATTTTCTTTTGTGATATTCAATGTCTACTTATAAGTAATATGGATTCATAAAATATAGGGAAAATATACTAACCATAGGAAAGTAAGATGTAAAATTCTATCAACATGGTTTTATCCTAAAGAAAAAAAGGCAAGATGTAAAATGTTATGAACACAATTTTATGTAACTTTAAACAAGCAATTTATAACACATCTACAAGGTATTACTACCGTCACGACAGTTATGAAAGATGTGTTTACTTCTACGTATAGGTGTTGGATGTGCGATCTTGCATCTCAGTTTATGACAGTAAAGTCTTTATTGTAATTTGTGATGTAGCTTAGGATGCTTTCAAGACACTATCATATCATAAATGCTTCTTTTATCTTGTCAACGTTGATAAACTTGGACTTGCAAGATCATCAATTGTACTATAGTGAATAATGGCGTTTGATATGAAATAGTACAATGGCGCAAAAAATATGAAATATGAAATAATATCATAGGGTTTAATATTAATCAATTTGACTTCCCATATTCGTACCTCACCTCTCAATGAAGTCGTCTCATGGAATATTTGGGTGCAACAGCAAGGGTAAGCTCCGATCTCTAAAGGATAAAATCTTTAATGTCAAACCAGATATTGTGATGCTACAGGAAACCATAGTGACAACAGCAAAAATAAAGGAGGCTAGCCAACATTATTGGAAGAATAGTGAAGTCATGATGATAGATGTCATTGGCATGGCTGGTGGCATTGTGGTGCTTTGGAACCCAACCCAAGTCATCTTCAAAGACTGGTTTGGCACCCGCTATACCCTGTCTAGTACCTTTCGGTTAATCGGCTCTAATGTGTGGTATATCCTGTCGACAGTCTATGGACTTCCATACCTAAAGCTAAGGATCTATTTCTGAAAGATCTCCAGGCCCTTGATCCACCATCTCATCCTCAGACTAGATAATAGGGGGTGACTTCAATCTCATTCAAAATTTGGAAGAAAAATGTGGATGGGTCACATCGTTGGAACCCAACTCCATTACATTCAATGATCTCATTGAGGAATTCCACTTGGTGGATGTGAAACCAAAGATGGGGCTCCACACTTGGAACAATCGAGGAGGAGGTCAAAACGAGGTGGCCTGCTATTTGGATCGGTATTTTTTCTCGGGGAACTTCTTTTAAAGGATATTTTCATTGAAGCTTCCATTATTCCCTCTCGTGGCTCAAATTATTGGCCCATATGTCTCAATATAGCCTCTCTTGCCCCTCCGAAGAATAAACCCTTTCGCTTTGAAAGTTTCTAGCTACGACACCCAAGATTTGTGGGAAAGTTAGAGGAGTGGTGGAAGACCATTAAGGTTCCCCCAAGTTCCTACATGGAAAAATTCCAAAGGAAACTCAAAGCACTTAAATTAAAAATCAAATCTGGAACTAAGAGGAGTTCGGGGATATTCGCCGAAAATGGAAGATGAGGAGAAGATGGAGAAGATCCAAATGCAAATCATTTGTGAAGGCCGCTCAAAGTCATTGACAGTTGTAGAGGGACAACTCCTAGTGAAGTTGGAAGAAAGGAGGCTCCAAGAGGAAGCATTATTGAGAAAAAAGTCTAGAATTCAATGGGTCCGGGAGGGGTGGAAGAACTCATAGTTCTTCCATAGATCGATGCTTAGCAATCGCAACACAACCACGCCACTTCACTTACTTCAGGGGAAGGGGTCTGTCTGGAATCACATCAAGCAATGGAGAGCAATAACTCATGTATTTTTATTCATTGCTCCTGTCTAAAGAAGACATCAACCGAACCAAAGACATAGAGCGTATGACCCGTCACATCCCCAACCTCATGACAGAGGATCAAAATGAGGCCTTAATGCGGCCAATGACATTCGAAGAAGTGGAGACTGTGGTTAAAGAGATGCCTTCCAACAAGGCACCTAGTCCAGATGGGTTCACCTCAGAGTTCTTCAAGGATTGTTGGTTATTCCTGGGTCCAGATATTGTAGAAATGGTGGAAGAGTCCCAACGGCGAAGACAAGTTTAGTTTGGATTAAATGCAACTTTCCTCACTCTAATTCCAAAATCCAGGAGGCTACCATCCATAGTGGATTCAAGCCTATTGCGCTATGCAATGTGATCTACAAGATCCTTTCTTCCATCTTGGTTCGACGATTGAAACCAATTCTTCACCACATAATCATTCAGGAGCAATCAAGATTTGTAGAAGGGAGGCAAATTCTAGATGGTATAGTCTCAGCCCATGAAACTATTCATTCACTCCAGCGACATAAGAAGTAGGGGATGTTGCTAAAGATGGATCTTTCCAAAGCCTATGACCGCCTCAGTTGGGCATACCTTCTCTCGGTCATGAAATCCTTCGGTTTCGCAGAGGATTGGCTTAGTTGGATACATTCAATGATCTCCACCCCTTTCTTCTCAATTTTGGTTAACAAGGCTCCTTCTCCTACTTTTCGATATTCTTGGGTCTCAGACAAGGTGATCTAATATCTCCATTCCTCTTTATCATAACTGCTGAAGCCTTGAGTCATCTAATCAAGGTGGAAAAAATCAACAATGATCTGAAAGGACTATGCCTCCCAGGAACAGATATCTCCACGACCTACCAACAATTTGTCGATGGCAATCTATTGTATGGCAAGCCCAAGGTCTAGGAAGTGGTAACGATCAACAGAATCCTTACAGAATTCCAAGCTTCCTCAGGTATGCTCCTTAACAAGGACAAATCCCATATCTATTTCTTTAATACCCCTCACCCGATCCAACTTTTTCTGGCTCACATCCTAGGATTATCTATAGGGACTCTTCCGTCGAAATATCTGGGTGTTCCTTTACTAGCTAATCCTCTTCAAATTACCCACTGGAAAGATTTATGCTCCTAAGCCCTAAAAAAATTGTCAAACTGGACATTCAGGGTCCTTAACCTAGAAGGTCGCGCTACTGTTCTCAAATATATCCTTGAAGTTATCCCTCTCTACCAACTTTATGTTCTTCATGCCCCTAAAAGCATATATAGAGAATTGACAACTATCTTCAGAAAGTTCTTGTGGCATGGCACCACCCTTGAAAAAAAATGGCCCCTTGTCACCTGGAATAAACTCTACCTCCCCAAAGCACAAGGGGGTCTCAGTCTGACAGATCCCGAGAAACTGAGTGCAGCTTTAGGGGCCAAGCTCTGGTGGTGATGGATACAGGGTGGCACGGAGCAATGGAAAAGGATCTGGACACAAAAATATGGGCAAGGTAAAACCCAGTATATTTTACTCCGAGATCACTCCTATCCTATAGGATCGGCCATATGGAACCTGGAAAATCAGAATAGCTACCTCATTCAGGATCACTTCTTCTGGGAAATTAAGGATGGAAATTCATCTTTATTTTGGGAGGACTCATGGCAGCATCTCCCTCGATTGGATAGAGAGGCCCCCCTATAGGATCTAAAGCTCATTCTTCAACATCACAGTGAGGGACGAGTAGCTAATTACTGGAAGGCACAACCACACCCTCAGGGTTGGAGAGAATGGAAAACAACAACCTACTGGCATCTTGAGGCACCTCAGGAAGCATGGCAGAACCTCTCACGATAGTTGAATCAAAGTTGCATCCCTGTCTCCCTGGGACCTGATAAACTAATATGGGGTATTCGACATCTGGCTCCTTCACCCTCAAAGAAGCTTATCTCATCAAGGTCAATGCACACACCATGCCCCACCAGAGAATTTGGAGTTCCATCTGGGGGGAAAGGTTTGGCCCAAAGTGGCTCATTTTCTTTGGCTCGTTGGGCATAAAAGAATCCTAACTTGGGATCGCTTGCTGAAGAAAGGCTTCCTAGGCCCCTCACAATGCCCCCTCTACAAAAACCAGGAGGAAACTTTACAACACCTTCTAAACTCATGCCCCACTGTTGGAGAAGTATGGGATTTGGCTGTTGCCTTGTTTGGTCCCTACGAGCGCCATTGGGATGACATTCTAGAGACGATTGAAAACTGGCCGCAAAGTCGATTTAAAAACCTGATTGTCAACAGAGCATGGTGCCTAATCTTGGGATTTATCCTATGGAACATATGGAAAGAAAGGAACCAAGCCATCTTTCATGATCAGACTCCCTCTAGTGACTCCATTTGGGGGATAGTCAAAGAAAACATCAAGGAGACAATCCTAGCAGTGAAATGGGATCCTCACGATTTGTAATCTACTCCTCCAAAGTCAACCATTCTCCTATCTCTAAACTTATCTCAAGACATGACTTTTCCCTTTTCTTCTCTGATCATGGATCCTCCAATTTCATCTCCTTCTGTTTTCTCCCGACCTCCTTCAGGTTGCATTCAAATAAACTTCGATGGAGCATCCAAAGGCAACCTAGGCCATGCGGGTTATGGTGGAGTCTTGCGCAACTCTGGGGGATCCTTGACAGGTATTTACGCTGAGTATTGTGGTCACACCAAAATAATGTAGCAGAACTCACGACTATGGAGAACGATCTCACCCTAGATGGGAAACAAGATTGCTCAAGGATCCATATAGTTTGGGAATCCAAAATGGTGGTCCAGATGACTCAGAAGATCATTGATGGATCTCCCATCTTCAAAATTTCAAAAAGTTGACGTCTTGAACCCAAGTTACCAAGAATAAAACACCTGTTGGATATATTTGAATATGTCACTACAGGCCATGTCCTCCAAGCTGGAAATAAAGTGGATGATTGGCTGGCTTTCAAGGAGCCAACACAAAGAATTTTCCATTCCATGGCATGTTTTTTTAAGTGTCGTCGACTTAGACCTTGGTTAACTTCAGACTCTCTAGGATCTCCTAAAATTAGACTCTCCTTCCCCCGATGGGGTTGCGCATGTTGACGTACAAGTGGTGCATGAACGACCATCCGAGCCTGCTCCTCCTCCATGCTGGTATTAACTTCTCATACATGAATTGTTCTGAAATTTATTCCTCTTGTGCGACGACCTCCCTCATGAGCTCTATAGATAAGTGTGAAGCCTAACAAGTGATTTGCTTCAGTTTGGCAGTTTGGTAAATCAATTTGGGTTGTAAGGAGAGTGGAAGCATCCGGGTCTAGGTCTATGGCACCTCACTAGGGTTTCAGCCTTGGGTGAGGAGGCAAAAGACGTTTGCAGTTTCCTCTTGTGGATTGGGATATGTCTCCTAGTCTGCCCTGGGATCCTAGTACCCGGATTGTCGTGGTTTGATACTGCTCTCTCACCGTTGCTGGGTATAATCCTTCTTCGCTCATTCGATAGCTTCTGGCTTCCTTCCTGCTCACAAGGAATCTTGTTGGTCTTCGCAAGTGCGTGGGTCTCCATTCGGTTTTTGGTAATTTGCATTATGAATTCGGGTCTCTCTTTGGGCTTGAAGGTAAACACAGTCTCTTTGTTAGTACTTGAGGTTGTGTGTTCTGTCTGTCGGAAGACTCAGGGTTGTTTGTGGGAATTTCTCCGCTCCGTTACCCGGTTTCGGTAAAAGCATGCATGTTTCACCCCTCAGTTAGTGGTGCTGGTCGAGTGTTTCATCCTTGGTCAGGTCAGTGGGCTCATGGGTTCAGACTGATTTGTCTTCTGTGCAGGTTCTCTCAAGATATCTCTACAGGCTCCCCCTGTTGCGAGTCGTCAACCACTGTGACTAACAGGATTCCTCGACAATGAGGTCATCCTCATCGCGGGAGGGGGAAACATGCCTAGGCTAGGCGTCCCAAGCCAGCCCACCATTCATCCTATGCCAACTCAACCAACTAGGAAACAAAGGACACATAGGCAATTTCTCCAGCTGATTTGTTAGGTCGCCTGGTGGCTCCCGCCTCCATGGAATCTATTGTCGAGCAGTTGCGGCACATGCAAATTGACATTGACATTCTAAGGGATCACATGTATGAAGACCACAATGAGATTGTATCCTACCTTGATGAAATTCAATATATTCAGAATGTCACTCTAGAGCAATTGGACAACCTCTGGTGCAGTCAACGATGCACAAATGACCACCTATGCATCTTGGAAGCACAAGTGTAACATATTGACTTCCACATTCATGATCGTGTTGGTTACTTTGCAGCTCCCCCTGTAATGCCCCCTCATCCCCCTCCTTGATATGTTGCTATCAGTTCAGGTCTCTTTTTGTGTCACTCATAGTATGCTAAGGCCATAGGGCCCTCCAGAAATAATGTATGCAAACTATCTATCTTGGTATTCTCTGGCCCCCAATCTCAAAAATTCTGGTCGGAATGAGGGAGTGGGGTTTGTTGAGAGCATTTTTGTATGCTATGATATTTTGAAAATCTAATGAAAGCCATTTTGAACGACAAAAAAAAAATTAATGAATCTGACAATCATTGTTGCAATCCTAGGGTTTAATATATTAAACTTAGAGTTTATAATCTTAGGCTTGTAATAATATCTTACGGATTATTATTATAAACCCTAAGATTATAAACCGTTTAATATATTGGGTTTTATAATGTTAGGGTTTTGTATTAGGGTTTAACATTGTGACATTGGAATGGTATACAAATCTATTCAGCGTCGCATTGCGACAATCAAATCTTAATGCCTTGGGTTTTTAATATTAATCCCTTGGGTTTATTAATCTCTAGGGTTCATAATATCAATAATCCCTTGGATTTATTAATCTCTTGGGTTGATAATATTGATCCCAAGGATTTTAATATTAATCCATTGACTTTATCAATTATTAATAATATAAATAATATTATCATATTATTATAATATAATTTAATATATATTATAAATTAATATTATAATTATTATCATAATTATACTATAATAATAATAATATTTTATAAAATAATAATTAATTTTATATAGTTATATATTTATTAATATTAAATCCATATGATTGATACCTATCAGCGTATATCAACCACATTTACTAATGTGGCTATGCATGTGATTGATATATGCCTATCGACCTATATCAACCACATTTATTAATGTGGTTGTGCTAGTAAGGAAAAATTGCAAGTGAGCTCATAGCAAGAGTAAATCAAGATAGACTTATGCCAAAGTGAAACAAAGCATCACATTTTTATGTAATTAATTAAGAATACAAATAGTAGAAAGTTTTTAATACGTTAAAATTCTAAAAATTTAAGGGACAAAAGTTCTTAGTAAAAAACAAAATTTAACATACATTAAAAAAATATTAGGATGGAAATTTCATTCTTCATAACCTTATTCCTTGTTAAGCTAGTTGCATGTTCTTCCACTAAGATGGAAAAACCATTCATTGCTAGCCTCATTCTTTGCTATGTTAGTTGCATAATATTCCACACATTGTTGAGGAGAAGTATGTTTCTATGGTTTCTAAACATAATATTCCATTATTGCCATCCCCATCTAAACATTTAAAGAGTTGTATAGATGTCCCCATGTCTCACCAATGCTTATGTTGTTTATATAAGTTCTATATGGTCCATGATTTGGTGATGACTCAGCCCACCATAATTCTTAACAATTGTTCTTATTTTCATTATAAGGTCTAACACTCTTTGTCATGGGTCCCATTTGTTGAGTAATTCAAAAATTGAGTTATAAGGCCTCAAATTTTACAAACATGTCCTTCATTTCACTATATAAACTGCTAATCATGTCTTCATGTTTTGCCAATGCCTGCCTCATTTCTTTGAGTTCGATATACTCCATGCTTTAGTGATGACTCAAGCATCAAAATTCTTACGACTACTCTTGTCTATCATTTTAGGGTCTAGCACTCATCAATGAAGGAGGCACTCATCAATGAAGGAGGCACCCAAGCGGATCTCAAAGCCACACTGCTCAATTCTCTCATTTATCATAGAGAACTAGGGAATAGATGACCTCCAAAAATTAACCAACACCCAAACTAAAAACTCAGGATAACAAAAAAAAGACAAGAATGTTGTCATAAGGGGCAGTGGGGTAAACCTTACTAGAGTAAGAGGAGCCATGATACCCCCAACACAAAGGATATAGAGTCCCTGGAGGAGAAGAGAAGTCGTGGGACAAGCAAAGCAACCTCAAGCCATATATGACCAAAACACATAATCTTCGCACCTATGTCTAGACATGCCAAATGCCACTTAATTTTGCTAGCCATGTATTTAATCCCAGCTGCTTCCCATCACAACAGGGAAAATAAATCATAAACAAACGTGATGTGGGGGTGGTAGAGTGGTCTTACTAACTAACTCCAATTAGGATCATAATTAATAATCTTATATTGATCCATGTATTGACTCATATTCATGCAATATGTTGATCTCGTGGAATGCTTATTGCGTAGAGAAGTGCATTCAATAGCCCAATATGAGGGTGATGTGTGATTCTGTCCTTGCCCAACATGTTTTGACTCATGTCCTTTAAATATTAAAAAACTATTTAGTTAATAAGAAAACAAATCAATGTTGACCTTATATAAAATACTTCAATTTCCCCTTTAATTTTACATCAACTTTATATAGAGAGATAAATTAATTGAAAGTTGAAAAAAATAGTTTGAGGGAGTGATATAATTCCTTCACAGCTAATATGGGCAATTGACAAATAACTTTTAAAAATAATATTATTGATATTTATGATGTGTAATTCATTCTATTTTCAATGTGCATGTAATACTTAAAACAAAAAGTTATTGTCAACCATAAATATATTTCAATGTCTGTATTATATCAATTTTATATAGAGAAGAATAAAGTAATTTGAACTCAAAATTTTCTTATATTTTCACTTTGTATTGTTAGGAAGATGTGCAGTTTATTTCATTCCCAATGTGCAATTGATATAGAATATGTTAAGTAAACGATTATATATATTATATATATTATATATATATTTATATATATATATATATATATTATATATATATATATATATATATATATATTATATATATATATTTATATATATATATATATAATATATATATATAATATATATATAATTCAAATGCATAAGTGAGCTTTGTAATTCCTCCAATGCTTAATATGGAGTTGACATGTAACACCTTAAAAAATATTAATAACAAAAGAAAATCAATGTGTGTGTGTCTCGAGAGAGAAAGAGATTGAATCCTATGGATATATGTTTTCTACTTACCCCAGCTAGTAGGGGGCATGTATTAACATTTTATTGTGGAGAGTGTGAATAATAAATAAATAAACAAATTCTTATGGCAATTTTTTTTATTAATGTTTTAATCAAAACCAACATAGATGCATCTTAACTCCATATACATATTTCAAAATTGTTTTTAAACCATCATAGATTCATATTAACTTTGGATTTACGGAGAGCCTAGAGGAATCAAATCTCTTTAGGTGCAGACCTTTCCTCAAGTTTGCATCTGTGTTGGTGGTATGGGTTGATCATATTCCTTGTGATTAATTATAATGGATTCTATTTTTCTTTTCATTAATTAATTAGCTAGACCATTTGTATCTTGATTTGTTATCTTAGGGCATGAAATCAAGAAACTAAATCTAAAACTTATTTCATTCGTTGAATTGTTCCGAAACTAAATTTAAACAATAATTATAACTAATGATGAATCTCTAATCATAATCAATGTGAGGGAATTAAGAATTTTTTACAAACTTTAATCCTTTATTTATATATATAAATGAGATTATTAATTGTTACCAAAAATTTTAAATACAAAAATTAAAATTTTATTACTCTAAAATAACAAACATGCACACATCTCCACCTTTTCAATTTTAAATCTTCACAAAACGGCTGATCAATCTTATTTTTTTATATTACACATTAAATTAATTATCATTTAAAATTTTAATTTCTTCCTTTAACTAACCATCAAAATTTAATTATAATTTCATATTTTATAATTGAACTCTCTACTACTAACTAATTACCTTATTAATTTTGGAAAATTAAAAAAATGGCAATCATACATATCCACACATTAGTAAGTTGTGATGATGATGATGGTTAACGTCCTCAGAGACCAAACATTGGTCTATCGGACCTAAAGAAACAAATTATTTATTTTGATTTAAGATTTTATTCCTATACTCAAAAAGCTTGGAGAGAAGCCTCCAAAGCTCACTATAATTTTGACATTGTAAAAGGCTAGGAAGCTCAGTGTTGTAACAAAGATCGTGAAACTGAGATCTAATGTGGTTGTACGCGCGGGCACTCTAAGAGGAAGTGGTTTTCATCCTCGACGTTCCTATTCTCACATATATGGAAAATCCTTTCGATCCATTGTGTTTTAGGAACTGCCCAACGACCTGTTTCACTATGGAGCTCATGAGAATTGGTTCTAATCTTTGCTATATTAATTTTCTTTTTTGATCTAGTTAAAATAGAGTGAGATTGATGACCTTCTTATAATAACTTAATTTTCTTTTAGCCATTAAATCTTTCTCACGCTACATTTTTTCTTTGAACTTAGAAATAACAATATCTTTAATGTTATTAATATTTTGCAACACTGAAATATAAATAATTTTATATTATTATTATTATTATTATAATAATATAAAACTTAAATATTTTTTCCAAAAGAAAAAATGTCAATTTTATTGAAATAATTAAAAATTATTTTTGTAAAAACACTTTTATGTGTAACCATTTATACTATAAAATAATTGTGTGAACTCTTAAAAAGATCTTCAAGTCAAAACCGAAAAAATTAAAAATTATAGCAAATAAACATCAATGTCGTTAATTACAACCAAAGTGCTCCAATGAGATGAGATGTATACTGTCGAATGAAATACAAAATAAACACAAAATAGAGAGTAGATATTTTGGAGCGTGTGGTATTATGCTCTTGCGGTTCCAAATTTGTTGCTATCATTGTTAAAACATTATCATTATTATAAAAAAGTATTGAACGAATATTGATTATTTGACCATTAGAATTAAAAGGATAAATTATGATGTACCAACAATATTATTATACTTTACCCTAAATTATGGTATTTACCTAATATATCTAAATTCTAGGAATGATAATGTTTTAACAATTTGTTTGTAATTATAAGATATAGATTTTTTAATAAACATATATTATTTTATATAACTTATTATTTTAATGAACCTTTATATTTAATAAGAAATATGATATATTTTAAAGAACTAAATAGTGAAGATCTAACTTACCAATGGACCATTAAATAATTATTACACAATTACCTAGTGTAACTAAATTATAAAATAATAGTGATTTATTACCATTCCTTGTAATTAAATAATATTGGAATAATATTAAATATAGATTATTTATTATATATTATGAGATATAATGACCATTATAATTATAATAATAATAATATTATGGATTTCCTTAATATTGAGATATTAATAATAATATACTATTTTAATTAACAAATGAATTCCTTTATTTACCTATTTTAGCTATTTCTAGAAATATTAATTTAGTGGTTTGAACAGGATCATTAGGTCAAATTAGCCGTTAGCATTATAGTTGTTGGAGTCTCTGCACACTCTATTTAATCTAGCATAAGCCGGATCGGTTCTTCAACTTGTCCTGACGATGAACCACACTGGTTGGTTCGAAACGCGTCGACAAAAGATTGGTTATGTGATTTTGCCAAAGATTATCTAAACAATTAAATACTTATATATCTCTTTATTATAATTTAATTATTAAAAAGAATTATATATTTTTTAAAATTATAATATGGTGGGTTAGCATAGATGGTTGAGTGCTATAAATTAAAAGTATGTAGTCATGCAGTCAAGTGCTTTGGTTGTCTGTCATCTACCACAAATTAAGAGAGATGAAATCTCTCCAAACCTCTTTTTAGAATGTAAAACTTGAAAAAATATTTACACGTCAAGAGATTTAATCCCTTTTAGTGTTCGATAAATACATGATTAAGATAGATCTATAATGATTTTAAATTTATATTTTTGAATTATTTATTATTATTAATATTTTATATTAATAATTGAATAAGTTACACATTCAAATGATTCAGAAGTACCTAAATTATTTTACTTTTAATTATTTTTATATTTGAGCATTGAAATATTTTATTAAGGTAAACGTTAACACACAGAATAACACACATAATAAAGAGTGTTATATATATATATATATATATTACTTATCTCCATAAAATTATATAAAACTATATTATTTAATATAGATATCTAAATATTTTATTTATTACTAGAAGAGTAAAAGTTAAATGTTACTGAACCAAGCAAGCACAATGAAAATGACATTATTAATGTTTTTATTATAACTAACACTATTTTTTATTTGAATTATTTATTATTATTAATATTTTATATTAATAATTGAATAAGTTACACATTCAAATGATTCAGAAGTACCTAAATTATTTTACTTTTAATTACTTTTTATATTTGAGCATTGAAATATTTTATTAAGATAAACGTTAACACACATAATAACACACATAATAAAGAGTGTTATATATATATATATTACTTATCTCCATAAAATTATATAAAACTATATTATTTAATATAGATATCTAAATATTTTATTTATTACTAGAAGAGTAAAAGTTAAATGTTACTGAACCAAGCAAGCACAATGAAAATGTCATTATTAATGTTTTTATTATAACTAACACTATTTTTTAAACACGTCTCAACTTACTTATAATATTCCTAATTAGGAAATTTAAAAATTAAATACCATCCACAACTTACTTATAATATTCCTAATTAGGAAATTTAAAAATTAAATACCATCCAAACATGTGTGGTAGCGTATGGCCATCACTTTTCAAACAAACAAGTCTTCAAGTACTTTAGTGCACAATGATTACCCCTTTTTTAAGCAAATGCTTCCAAAACACTAGAAAATTTCTTTTTCACCTTTTCACACACACTTAGTATGCAAACTCTGAAAATTCATTTTTATGAGGGCAGCTAGGATTTTCGTCAAACAATTTGTAAACAATTGGGAGAGGAATATGTGTGGCAAAGTCTAATCTTTATTTGAGAGCAATCATAGAAATTTACAAGGCTATTGGGAGGAGTACACCTGCTATAAGCTCCTCCTGTTAAGAAATTGAACACGCTGATTGTATACGCCTCTAAAATCAACTCAATCTTCTGTATAGGCAATCTGCTACAGGATTATCGTAGAATACTCAAATATGGTGCATGTGAACATATATATAAGACGGTGGTCTTCTTCGTATCAGATTTGTTGCCCCTCTTCATTCATATGAAACATAGGATCACTGTATATTTATCCAGTTGTGCTTGGTACTTAGGAAATTCGTCCCTTCTTCTGGTAAACAATTTGGCTCTCCGCCAGAATAGAGATGGAGCTTTCTCTGGCAGCTGGTTCAGCCTTAATATTCTCTAAAAAATGCACAGAACAGCCTTGGATACAATGAGAAATCAGACCTCAATGCTCTGGCTCTTTAATCTCTATGGCTTCCTAATCAATGCGGCCATGATGCCTTGAAATTATGAGCGTAAATAAGTCTGGAACAAGCTCCTTATTTTCACATCCTTAGATCTGAAAATGAAAATCACCATATGTTTAATCTCAACAATTGCAAACCCCTCAACTCCTGGACACAATGAATTCGATATCAGCTATGGTGGTAGCAAATCTTCTTGGAATTTGTCCTCTGAATGATAAATAAGTCGTCTCTCCAAGTACTGGTGAAAAACAATATATTCAGCCCTCCTATAGGCTGATTGAACTCCTTCCCATGCACTGTCACAACAAAATTGGATATGGAAATTGCAGTGCAAGATCTGATGCAAATAGAGCAAATTATAGTGCAGGATCTCCTTGTTAAATCTGGTGCAAATAGAGTAGTGAATTGGCCTCTAATTTCGGCCTAGATATTGAGAATAAATCAAGTTCTTTCCTGAGATTGGATACACGACCTCTCTGGAGATGGAATAAACATGTAAACAAAAAACTCAAAGCTGGAGCCTCCTGCAATTAATCAAAATGCTGATATTTTTTGCTATTAACACAAATGGGAGATGTGACTCTAATCTCCCCCAGCTAACTAGGGTGGCACTCAAAGTCCACTGAAATTAACTTGAGTTCCCTTCGAAATTCTTGAACTCAGTTGAACTCCTTTTAGTTTGTCAATGACATATATAAGAATAGAATCCATTGCCATGGTGTTCCTCCTCCTTTTATAATTCTACATGGAGCCTTCCATAAAGTTCTAGACTTTATTTTTATTTTTTTTTCCAATATTTTATTGGTGGGGCCCAATTTCCACTAGAAGAATTTTGCCGCCATTTTGAATAAGATAATAGATTGCTTCATTTCTCAATAAAATATTAATTTGCCGCCATTCTCCAAAAAATAATAATTTTCCTCTTTTCATAAAATATTATTTGTTGCCATATTCCACAAAATAATATTTTCTGTTTTTCTCCACAAAACAATATTTTCTCCCTTTTAATTTAATATCACAAAAAATTGGCAAAACTCCTAAGTGAATTTTGCACTCACAAAATTTGGGAACTTTATAATCCTCCCTGCCAAAAATTGCTTGTCCTCGAGC
Organism: Pinus tabuliformis; assembly: GCA_031772625.1. NCBI lineage: Eukaryota > Viridiplantae > Streptophyta > Pinopsida > Pinales > Pinaceae > Pinus > Pinus tabuliformis. Next base: position 160,163,601 of record CM062809.1, on the reverse strand, counting down.
AATATGCCACTGCTCCAAAAGTAGGCCTAGCTAATGCCAGGGTCCGAAATGTGCCACTGAATCACTCCTCGTTGCAGAACTTTTTGCCATACTGGTGAAGTTCCCTTGTCATTAGCGGATCACTAAAGCCCAATGGATGATATGAATGATCTCCCTCGGTAGAAACCAAACTACCTCAAAGTGTAGTTGAACCACCAAATCCTGTGATGCCTAGATCCCATGCCTATCTCACAAGGGTGCCACCATGTTGATGTTGCGCCACTCTAACTACGATAGACTTCCCATCGTGTGCAGACTGTACCCTTCTCTCCTGGGACATGTTGACGTAAAATATGTGAAGGCCAAGCTCATCTTGCCTAGGCGTCTCCATGATGTCAATTTCTACCCATCCTCTGTCAATCTCGGTCCTAAGCAACAACAGGATAAATCTGCCTTGCCATACAATGGTGGTCTCAACGATCCCCCATGGGTCAAACCCAAGGTGAACTAGATCACCCTCTATCGTGATCCCACTCATCAGGAAATGGAGTGTCCTATCAGCCAACTGAATCCCTGGATCTCATAGCCAAATACATTGTGGCTAAGTTATGACTGTTGTTGGGATCCATCCATGCCTCGTCTTTGGTCCTTGCACGCTATCCAAATAATTGCTCCCTATATCATGAATAGGTCAAATGCATGGAAAACTCTCCTGCGCCTGCCATACCACACAGTGACATCTACTATCCTATCTCCTATTGGTGCACCACAATATTGTCTAGAGTCTAAACATCCTCCTGTAAGAAAGGTTTGCCACCCGTTGTATATGCTCCTGTAACACCTCGGAATGTCTTGCCCAAAGTGTGTCATGCATCTCCCTAAGTGTGAGCTCAAGGATGGAGCATATGGCACCCTTGTAGTAGGTTGGACCATCTGCAAGTCTACATCTGCAAAAACTCACGCCCTGACCATATGCCATAGCTGGGAAGTCTCTCTCCTGGTGCATTGAGTCCCATCCAACTGTCTCAGATGAGCCTGCGGCATCTTGCTCCTCGTGCCAAGGGCGCCAAGGAACAACAACCAAGCCCTTTGTGGCTGTAAGCAATACAGAGGAGAAATAGGCATGTGAGTCTCGAGGGGTATGACTAAGAGATGCTCATCCGTGCCCTCATCGATCTTAGGTAAGCCAAACCCAATGCAGCGGCTGACGTTCCTTCCAGGAGATCTCTCTAGAGGCAATGCTCCAAAATCTTGATGCGCCAACATCATACACTACTTCACATAAACACGTACCCTGCACTCCTCTGCATAATACCGAACTCCGCGACATATCTCTGTGTACCACTACCTATTGTTGTACGACCTTGTATCGTTTAGTATCCCACATGTGCTAATGTATCAGCCACTCTGCTAATGAACCCACCATGATGTGAGTCATATCTCCTCATCTGTCCTCATAGAATTGAGTGATCTAACTCCTCGCATACTAAGGGGAATATCACTGCTGTGCCAATCCTCGATGGCACCTGTGCCCCATACATCAATGGAAGAACAACGTCTCCATATGATGCCTTGCCTAATGGCACACTAGTGCATCTGAATAACTCCTGATAGGGCACATTGGCCACCTTGCAGCCCCATACATGAATGATGTGCCAAGTCGTCTCCTGAAGTCAACACACTCCTCTATCAACCCAACTCGCCACTAGCATTAACTAATACTTTGACGGGAGTGTGAAAGAATGCGAGTGCTTGGTCACTGGGTCAATCATCCTGCATGCCTGGTAAATGATGGAGAGCCCCACCTGGATCCCAATGCCAACTTGGGCTCCCAACACTCTAGATGTCTGAAGGCTCCTGTCGGGCTAATCCTCAGACTACGACTATCTCCATAAGTGTAACCCACTCCACCGGGTACCAACTCAAGATCTCCTGCCATCCTTCCCAAAGGAGGGATCAAATGCACAAAATCTTGTGTATGAAATAAGCCCTCCATGCTGATGTTGTGCCATACTTAACTCACATCACTCTATCTTGTTGACCTGATCATCCCATACCATCTGTCTAGGTCAATCTGCCTCTCTTCCTAATGCAAAGAGGTGGGCTAATAATGTCGTAAGCCCCATTAGCGTGCCTCCGAAGTGAATTGTGCTAAGGTCCCAACATATGCTCTATTTTCTTCCCCTCATCAAACAATGACTGCCCATCCTCATCTGCCATGGGCTCAACATGAGTCACTAGTTGCCCCTCCATAGGTAGCTCATCATGCATAACATCCTCATCAAGCTCATGCCCCTCTATGTGCTCAAATCTCCTCTAGTGCCTCTCATTTGGCAGACTTGGGCCCACGCTAGATGATTTGGTACCCACTTGTACCTCATCGATGGCTGGTCCCAAAGAAGAATGCTCACTCGTCTTAACTATCTCTATCTCTTGAGCCTTGAGAGGGCTCTCCAAGGGTGGAAGCTTATAGTCCTCATGGTGTAGATTTGAGCCATGATTCTCCTTGTGATCACACAAGTTAATGGGCGCCTCATGTGTCTCCTTGCCAACCATGGCCCTTCAACTACTTTTTCATCTTCTGCCTTGATCCACCTCATCATCCCTGCATAATTCCACTGAATTCCCACTGATTTGTGCATGTCTCTTAGTTGAAAGAACTCCCAAAAGGAGAGAGACACCTGAATGTCATGTCCCAATGATTGGTATGCCTTCCAATTTGCTGCCAATAACTCCACATCAATTGTAATCATGTCTTTCCATCTTGATGCATCACCCATAATTTTGGGCATAGTGGATTTGTTGTATAACTAAGAATGGTCCTGATTCCCAATTGTGGTATGAATCAACTACTCCCCCATATCAATTATCATTTGTTGCATCCTAATCAACTTATTCAAGGTCACTGCGCTGTTGTTTGATTTATCCTTTCTCTGAATCCCATGATTTCTTAACTTTTTATTATGATCTTGGAAGTCTTCTTCTTGACTTAAGGCCCACAACTGGCCAAAATCATGCTATCATATTACTATAATATTCCTAATTGGAAAATTTACATTAAATACCAAACATACGCTAGGTTGTGGCAATCACTTTTCAAACAAGCAAGTCTTCAAGTACTTTAGTGCACAATGATTATCCCTTTTAAAGCAAATGTTTCCAAAATACTTGAAAATTTCTTTGGCACCTTTTCACAAACACTTAGTATGCAAACTCTGAAAATTCATTATTTATGAGCAAATATATGATTTCGTCAAACAATCCGTAAACAATAGGGAGAGGAATATGTGTAGTAAAGTTTAATCTTTATTCGAGAGCAATCACAAAAAGTTACAAGGCTATTGGAGGAGTACACCTGGTATAGGCTCCTTCTATTAAGAAATTGAACAAGTTGATTGCATACGCCACTGAAATAAACTCAATCTTCTGTATAGGCAGTCGGCTACAGGATTATGGCAGAATACTCAAATCTGGTGCATGTGAACCTATATATACGACGATGGTCTCCTTCATATCAGATTTGTTGTCCCTCTTCATTCATTTTAAACATAGGATCATTGTACATTTATCCAGTTCGGTTTTGTGCTTGGTACTTAGGAAATTTGTCCCATCTTCTTATAAAGAATTTGGCTCTCCTCCAGAACAAAGATAGAGCTTTCTCTGGCACCTGGTTCAGCCTTAATATTCTCTGAAAAATGCACAAAACAACCTTGGGTGCAATGAGAAACCATACCTCAATGCTCCGACTCTTTAATCTCTACGACTTCCTGATACCTTGAAATTCTGAGCATAAATAAATCTGAAACAGGCTCCTTATTTGCACATCCTTGGATCTGAAAATGACAATCACCATATATTTAATATCAACCAGTGCAAGCTCCTCAACTACTGGACACAATGACTTCAATATCAACTGATGGTGGTAGAAAATCTTCTTGGAATTTGTACTCTGAATGATAAATAGCTCAGCCCTCCTACTGCTGGTGAAAAACAATATATTCGACCCTCCTATAGGCTGATTGGACTCCTTCCCATGGCACTGTCACAACAAAATTGGATCTGGAAATTGCAGTGCAAGATCTGGTGCAAATAGAGCAAGTTATTGTGCAGGATATCCTTTTAAATATGGTGCAAATAGAGTAGTGAAGCAACCTTTAATTTCGGCCCAACCATTGAGAATAAATCAAGCTCCTTCCTGAGATTGGATACACGACCTGCCTGGAGATGGAATGTAGCTGTAAGCAAATTAAAAACGCCAATGCTGGAGCCCCCTGCAATTAATCCAAATGCTGATATATTCTACAATTAACACAAATACTGATATTTTCTACCATTAACACAAATACTGATAGTTTGTCAATGAGATAGATATAACAGAATGCATTGCCATTGAGTTTTTCCTCTTTTTATAATGGTAGATGGAGCTTCCCTTTAGTTTATAAATTTTCTTTTTCCCTATTATTTTATATTATTTTATTTTATTTGTGTGGTAGGAGATTTTTGTTGCCATTTTGAATAAAATAATAATTTGTCTTATTTTTCAATAAAATATAAATTTGTCGTCATTCTCCAATAAAATAATGTTTGTTTGTTTGTTTTTTTTTTTTTTTTTAATAAAATATTATTTGCTGCCATTCTCCATTAAAATAATAATTTATGCTTTTCTCCACAAAATAATATTATCTCCCTTTTAATTTAATATCACCAAAGATTGGCACAATTCTTAAGTGAATTTTGAACTCACAAATTTGGTAACATTACACAACTCCAAGTTAACCATGGACAAAACTACACATCGCCCTCAAATTGGATTGTAGAATGAGCCTCTCGGCTCAATGAATATTGTGAACCTCACTAGATGTTCCTATTAGGCTAAATTGCCCACACTACAACTCACCAATGTACCCTAGGTATCATCCTCAAAAGAAGAGAAAGTGCTCAATAATTTTCCTAGGATATGCATTTCAATAATAAAAAAATAATACTTAAAGTTATAGTTATAAAATTTTATTTTTATGAGGATATTGCGATTTGTTCCCCAAGAAAAAAATTATAATTTCATTCATGGAAAGTGAAAATTACATTCTTTAAATACACATACAAAGTGTATTCAAATACTAGAGAAGTCCCAAAAATATAAAATGCTGGTATGAGAGCTCGTACATAGGCAAAACTCTTGTAACTAAGAGTCCCTTTACATTATATATATCCAAATATGTACTATGAGCCAAACAAAAGACCAATGAAAGACAACCCCATACATGTAGGAGAAAGCCTAAGAAGTTCCAACCATAGAGAAAACTAAGGAGTAGGGAGAGACGAGGAAGAAGATGAGCAAGTTATGTTGTTGGAGATCCCTGTATGATGTCCTTGAAAGGCGGGTGATGAAGCTCAGAAACATGCATATCTCTCTTTTCTATAATACTCCACAAACCTTGTTCCATATTGAAGCCTTTTTTGGATAACTTGTTTGTTGTCTAATTCCTTTCCTTGTAGATATGTTTGCATGTTAAAAGAGTAAAAGAGTAAATAATGTGCATAATTTCCTCCATAATAGGGAAAAAAAAATGATGTTTTTGCATACTTGTGTTTTATTTAGATAGTTTATGGTAGGCATGGATTCCCCATAAATCTAGATATGAGAGCATTCCTTCTCTAAAACAAACAACAATACGAATTTGCAAGCTAAAAATTGAAAAAAGGGCAGGAGATGAACAAATGCGAAGTAGTCTCTTCATTGTTTTTGCATAAAGGACAAACACTCGGTCCAATTAGATACCTTTTGTGCAAAATATCCCAAGTTGGTACTTTTCTCACCATGAGATACCGCATGAATAATATTGCTTTTGTTTGGAAATTTGCACGCCATATCGCTTTCCACCAACAAATCTGGTCAAGGGATGTTATCTCCGCCACGATAAAAATGTAACCTAGCTTGGGAGTATAGACACCATAGGGGGAGATACTCGAGATGATCTTGTCATCTTTGTCCATTAATCGAATATGACCATTAGATAGTGCCTGCAAATAGACCTGCCATGGACCTCTGTAAGCCTCTTCTTGACCCAACTCTGCAGCTATTAGCCAACCTTAGCTCCAAATTAAGGAAGCAACAAGATTGACAACTTTTGACAACATGGTGTAGCCTCCGTCTTTTAGAAGATCAATGGGAGGAGGAGGAAGCAAGTGGTTTTGACCGCTGTCTGGCTAAGGATCTATCTCGATTCTGACTTTGTTTCCCCTGCAAATCCTCTAGGAGAAACCACAACCAACAGTATCAAAGGAGTTAAGCACTAACCTCCAGAAGATTAAAATATTTTCTCTAGGATTTTCAGCGCTGCAAATCCATTCTTCAACTGAGTTGGGGGCGATATATTTATGGGTGACCACCAGTGATGATAGGACATTTATTGAAACTAATCGCCATTTGCATTTGGAAGCTAAGGCTTTGGAGAATACATAAATATTTTTTAGGCCCCAACCCCCCAACATTTTTGGCATGGAAATCTTATCCCACCTGACCCACAGAAGCATGCTTGATTCCTGCTTGTCTACCTAGAGAAAATGAGAGCATATCCTTTTGATTATTGCCAATATGCTTTTTCGAATCCAAGCAAGAGAAGCCCAATGTACTAGAATGGCTTCTAGCACTGATTTTATAAGGACTAAACATCCACTCTAGAGATCCAACGAAAACACCAGTTACTAATACACTTTTCCACCTTGGCTATGAGCTAGAGCCAATCTACTTTTCAATAACACTCAGGTTTGATAATAAAACTAAGGTACTTCAACCCTTCTTCCATTAGTTTGATAACATACATAACGAGTTGTAGAAGATGGCGAGATTCAACTTTGGTTAGATTGTGACCAAATATGGTGGATTTCTAAGAGTTTATCGTCATCTCGGTTGCTTTCCTTAAGAGAGATAAGATCAAAGTGAGAGAGCTAATTTCCAATGGTTTCCCGTTGCAAAATATAAGAAATTCATCCACAAAAAGTAAGTGGGTGAGTGTCAATTCCCTTTAATGAGAAAACCATGAAAATCCCTCTTTGTTTTGCTTCTGATAAAAGGAAGCTCATACATTCAGCCACCAATAAGAGCAATAGAGGGGGAGGGGGGAACATCCTTGCCTAAGCCCCCTTTGGGGGTGAAAAAAGGGGGAGTCTAAGCCATTTATGAGGACAACAAAGGATACAATTTGGATGTAGCTGATGACCCAATTTATGAAGTTAATTCCAAAGTCCATGTGGGTGAGAATTAGAAGCCTTAAATATATCTAGCTAACTCCGCCAAAGGCTTTAGATAAGTCTATTTTAATGAAAAATCCCTTATGGTTTTGAGTTTTGTATGCTATGCGATCCCTCCTGAGCCACTCTGATGGCTTCATGGATTTTCCTTCCCTTTAGAAAAGAAAAATATTCTACAGAAATGAATCTTGAGAGGATAGGCTTGAGTTTGGAGGCTATGATTTTAGTAAAAATATTTTAAATAATATTGCACAAAGAGATGGGGCAAACGTCTAAAAAGGATTGGGGGTGATCTGATTTGGGGATGAGGGCTATGGTGATTGAGTTAAAAGTTGGGTGAAATAATTTTTCCCTTTTGGATTCCTCAACCATAACCAAGATATCCAAACCTAGGATGTCATATTGTTCTAGAAAGAATTCAATGGTCCAGCCATTGGGCTAAGGACTTTTATCCTTTTGAAAATAGTGCAATACAAATTTGAGCTCCTCTTCAAAAATTTCTTCCATGATTTCCCTACTTTCCTCTCCTCGATCATTCTAGGGAAAAGTTGAGCAACCTTGATTACTTCCACGATTGAAGCTTCCATTGGGACTTTTGCATAGGCCTAGAAAAAAATGTGTTTTCATTTATGCTTTTTAGCCAGAGATCCCTATGTTAGTGTCATCATTATGCCCTCCATCAGTGATCAAAAAACTCTTTGCATATGCATAAGTAGGTGTCTCATCGATGTCAGTTTTGCATTCCATTAGGCATGCCATAAAACTGATGGAGGAGCTGGTCCTTGTTCCCTTCTTGGCTTTGCTGGATCAGGTCATATCAGTTAATGAACTTGTGTCACGCTTGTTTTGTTTTGTCTTGAAGTCCAAAGTCTTAGGTCTAGGGTTTCGGTCAAATGTCATTGCAAGATCATGAGTCAGAGGTCCATGGGTCCCCAGCAAGCCGGAAGGAGGTATGTAAATATGTTTCATGGATATTTTCATCAGGTACAGCTCATTTATACCTTGGATTTAAAAACCATGTTTTTAAAGCCAAGGTCATGTCAATTTTGCAAAAAATAAGGAAATTTTCAAAATTCTTCAAAATGCCGGCAATAACCCTGGTCTCCTCACTAGAGTCCATCAGATGGTCAACCTGCAAAAAGAACGGAGTTAAAGCACCCAAAAAGTCAAATTCAGGACAAAGCAAACTCAAAACAGTGTTAAAGAGAATGTCAAAACAAAACATTAGAAAGTGGGTTTGGTAAGTAAATTTTTTCAAATTGGGCTTATAAAGAGTCAAATTCCCTCTAAAACACCCTCATTGTGCATCTAAGAGCTTGCAAAGAAGAGTGAGAGGGCGAAGAAGGCGAAAGGAGGCGAATTGCAGAGAATTTGGGTCATTTTCAGGTGCGCGACCACTCAGGAGCTGTGCGCGACCAGTTGGGCAGTGCGCGACCAGTCAGCAGCTCCTCCGCAGTGTTAATTCCTAACGGGCGCGACCAGTCAGGCTGTGCACGACCAGTCAAAGCCCGTGCGCGACCAGTCAAACTGTCTTCCACAAAACCACTTCAAATTTGCTCAATCGCCCTCTTGCTTGCTAAATTGATCGAGGTAGGGTCTTCTAACATGCTGGATGCTTGAAATCAAGGATGTTGGGCTTGTGCTTATATATATTTGCTACCAAGAATGTAAAGAGGAATGGATTTTAGTTATTGCTTGTTCATGTAGGCATTATGCTAGGGTTGGTGTTCTTTTTCAAGGTTTTAAACTCCCATTTATTCCCTCCATTGTTTCCCATTAAATTCACAATTGTTATGATATGTCTCTATCTTATGTCATTTGCAAAGAATGTTAAATTTCCCATCCCCAATACCTAAACCCTAATGCCCTCCATCTAATCTACCCAAAACCCTAACGTCCTTCACACAGCAAGGATAACAAATAAACACAGCAAGAATAAAATGATGTGCAAAAAGAAAAAAGGCAATATGATGGCAAAATGACAAAAACTAAAAGAAAGGCAAAATGACTGTGCATAGTCATTACAAAACAGAGAACATATTTGCTGTGTATATTCAAAGCAAAAACAAAGACAATGCAGCTGTGTATATTTATCAAAAAGACATATTGCTTTGAGTATTCATTACAAAAATAATGTTGCTGTGTCTCCCAAAACCAAACCCTGTTTTTCCTTTTCCCTTCTATCCCCTAAATATCCTTGTTTCAATACAACTCTTTTCCCTTTTGAAGTTGTCAATGAAATCCCTTTTCCCCTTTTGACAAAAATGTAAATAAAGCCCTCCTTCCCCTATGACAAATGTAAAAGAATCCCTTGTTTCCCTTAGCATCAAATGTACACGAATCCCTTGAAAAACAGAGTATGCCTTATAATGTACAGTCAAAAGACAAAAATCAAAGAGCAAGTTGTTGATGCTAGTGATCTATGTTGCCCCATACCCCTGTTATACATGCTGTCCCTCACCCCCTGTTGAGCATGTATATCATTTCCCTTGGTTATTATCATCCATATTTCCCTAATAAAAACATTTCTTTGCAAATGATTTCCCGGTGATTAAGATGAGATTGTATGTTTGACAGTTTGTGAATTGTCCCTTAGAAATTCCCTATTTTTATATGTTTCCCTTTCCTTATAAAAAATCCCCTTCCCTAACATTTCCTTCATGATTTTGTTCCCCTTGAAAACAGCATACAACTCAGCATTTTTGCAAGCAAGGGCAGCAGTTAACTTTGTCTATTTTCTCCACTTTGCTCAAAAGCACCATGTCAACCACTGAAACCTATGAGCAAGGTGATGACCGGTCTTCTTCCACAGAGGTTGAGGTACAGCGGAGGCCTCGTAGGGGAGGCAAAGGTGGTCATCATAAAAGAGAGGAGCCCAAGAAATTTTGAGAGTTTTGAGGCATTTTTAGCATTTTTGGGAATTTTACAGGTTTTGGCCATTTGACTGGTCTCACCCCGCGCGCGACCATACATGGGGGCAACTCAGAACGGGGAAAACTTTGCATTTTTGGAATTGTCATGCAAAAATACACTTGCCTATGGATGGGTTTCAGATTTTATGGAGATTTGGGTTTCCAAAAGCTCAAAATACATGCAAATTTTGACTTTCTGCCCCTATTTTGAGTTGCAGAAAGCTGTCTTGGGAGAAATGACTTTTGAGGGGTCAAATCAACTCCAAATTCAAAAATTCTGGTGGGGTTGGAAAGTAGACTCGCAGACCTTTCCAACGAGCTATCTTGCACCTGATTTGGACACCGGGAAGGCCCTCAAACAGAGCTGTGAATGTGCGCGACCAGTCAGGCAGGGGGGCGCGACCAGTCAGGCAGTTTTTTGCCAGATTGCACTGTACAGCCCAGAAAACGCAGATTTGACTCAGTTTGACTTTTTGGGGTGGAAGATGATTATCTTTGATGTAATTATTGTAACTCTAAGACACTTTTACTCTCCTTCATCACTTCTAGAAGATTCTTTGATGTAAATGGTAAATATTTAATGCATGGATAGGTTCCCTAAGTTTTAGAGGCAAGTTGTTTTGACTGCCTATTATCTAGTGCTCAGTTTAGAATTAGTTGAAACAGCTCCTAGGAAGCTGAGCTCGACCCCTAGAGGTGGGGAAAGGAGTTAGATCATCTATATTATGCCTTCTCTTGCTCATTTTCATGGTTGGACTCTTGAGGGAGAAGCTCCTATTGTATATTTTACTTGTATCTCTGCAATTTGAGGAAAAGGAAGACCAGGGTTTTGCAGACATCATTGGGATTCTTGTGGACTCTTGTGTTGATGGTGTGTTCTCTTATTGTAATTGTAAGTGTGTTTATGTGTTCCATCTCTTTCTTTACTGCAGCTTATTAAACAAATGAAGTGATAAAGTTTGAATTCATGCTTGCCATGCTCAGCTTTCAAATTTGTTTAATGCTTATGTTTTCCACTGTCTAGAGAGGATTCAAAGTCATTGTTTGCCCTCTTTAGCTTCTCTTTTTTCTTCCTTGATCATCCATCTCAGCTAAAGGCATCAGCACAAACTCCTACCTTGCCCCAAAGACCCACCTGCAGAAACTGTGTCAAATCCCCGCACCCTAAAATTGCAGATCCTCCAATTGCCACCAAAAACCCCAAAAACTTTAAATCAACCCTCCTTATCAGTTTACTAGCCTAATATCAGTGTTCCTAATTGGGTCAGCTCATCCTATTGAAAGATCTACCGAGTTTGACCGAGAGAGCCTTCTCATACCCCGTAGGGCTAGCTACGAGGTGAAATGGTTTGATGTTGCCTTGAAGGTTTACCTTCCTCAGCCTAGGGTGAAATCTCAAGTGCTAACACCCTACTTTTGAGGCACCATTCTTCTTGCCTTGCAGAGAGTATTTAAATTTTTCATTTTTCCAAGTTGATGAGAATATCTTTGGAGCCCTAAGAGTTGAAGTCCTCCTCATTTGAGTTTGTGATATCCTTAATTTAATTTTCAATTGACTCCAACTCTCTATCTTTGACTTTTTTCTTATTTTTTCCCATTCTTTCACCTTTCGTTTGATGAGTTTGAGGTTTTCTACAAACAATGTTTTAAAAAACAGTCGAGCCGACTCCGACTCGGCCGAGCCAGACCGAGCCAATGCTTGGCCAGGTCGGCTCGGTGGCCGAAATAGATCGATTGGCCGAGTTGTTACTGAGCCGGTAGAGCCAATCACCGACTCGGCCGATTCGATCACCGATGCAAAAGCACTGCTTGCGATTTTTTTTTTGGGGGGGGGGGGAATTGGACCCCACAACCAATTCTAATTTGGTTTAGGGTTATTTTGAGGTCCATTTACCTCTCCCAACCCTATAAAAGCTACCCAACCCCTCTCATTTCCTCACAACTATCTCATTGCATTTGTGTGAGAATTTGTGAGGAGTTTGTGAAGAGTTGTGGAGTTTGTTTTTGGAGCAGCAGTGAGGAGTCTTGGGCAAGCATTGGAGCAACAGTGAGGAGCTTCTTGGGCAACCATTGGAGCATAAATGAGGAGTTGGTTTTTTGGAGCAACATTGAGGAGGCGTTTATGCCTAGAGGTATTTGTTTTTCACTTCTAAAATCTGTTTTTGCTTATTTATTTTTTTATGTAAATTTGGAAATTGAAAAGAGTGTTTTTTGTAAAAGAAATGAACATTGAAGCAATGCTATTTTTTTTGTTTTCATTTTCAGATTTTTTTCCTTTCATTTCCAAGTCAAAAAATGGCTCCTAGAGTGAAAGATGTTGCTTGGGCATATGCTGAAATGGTTGATAATCAAATGCATTGCAAATTTTGCCATAGAAAAATTAAGGAGGGTCCTGGGGGCATTCATAGGCTGAAACAACACTTGGCAGGTATTAGAGGCCAAATTACTCCATGTGAATCACCACAAATTAGGGAGATTAGGAAGGAGTTGTTAAATAGCTTTGAGAAGTTTCAGGAAGAAAAAGCTAGGCAAAAAGAAATAGAGGTTGAAATTGGGAGGAAGAGGAGTATACAACAAATGATGGCTACCAACCCCCATTTTGATTTTGAGGGCTCTTCATCTATCCCTTGTACTAATGCATCCAACCCCTTCCACTATGTTCCTCCCTCTTTGGAGTCCATGCAAGAAAAAAAGGGTAAGGGTAAAATGAAAAATAAGGGTGATATGAATATCAAAAGTTATTTCACTGTCACACCCTCCTCTCCATCATGCATATGGTCCTCGAGCTAGTATAATTCATATGCAACCCACTTTAGATGACCATTGGAAGAAAGAATTTAGGGAGACTGCTTGTGATTACATAGCTAGATTGGGGTATGATGATGATATCCCCTTCAATCCTTCCCGTTTGTAGAAATTTTGAATAATATGACACTTATTCAACAGAGATTATCCCGATTATACACTATTGCGGAATACATGCATAATACATAACCTCCTCTACGTTGATCATTAATTTAGCAGCATCAAAACAATGAAACATTAATAGCATGCACACATTAACACAGTATGTAACCCGAGGAAAGCTTACAGCTGAAAACCACTCACTATCTGTATATTAATGATTGAGAACATGTAACATTACATAGTACAATACTCCTCACAAGTATCCAACACTATCTCCACCTGTTACACACAATACAACTCAGATCTGATCTCCAAATCTCCCCCGCTGCTTTGCCTGCCTCCACTGCACAATCCTGCAAGAGAATGAATGATGAATGGCTGATCCAAACTCCTATTTACCTTGTGAAAATCACTCACACTGGAAATCACGTGAGCACATGCTATATCATTGGGCATATGCAATTCTCATGGGCATACTCAATCCTTTGATTGTGCAAAATCTCATGCACAACTATAGTCACAACTGATAGCAATCTCAACCTCTAACACCTATCTCCACTGAACTGTACATGCACTGAGTTAACTGATGTATTCTTTAGTTGCATTATGAGTTAATAATTAGTGAATTAATTAATAACTAATTCACACAACTCATCACTTAGTCTATTGGCCAGTTAGACTAAATACAACTAGTTCAACTAAGTCAAACTGAACACAACTCCATTAACTCCACATCCAACTCCACAGAACTCAAACACATGAGTTCTAACTGATGTCCTGCATGCAATAGCTCAACTGACCCACAAAGAAAGTGTATTTCCTTCTGACAGCTGCATGTGCCACATCTGTAGCTCAAATTGAAGTGCTCCAAGAGGATAAGATAAAGTTTATAGTCTAAATATTATTATGAGACAATAATATTTGACTTTTCTATTTTTGACTAGCAGTCTAAAAATAGACTCTGATCACTCCTGTTGTGATCCAAAAATAGAAGTCCATCTATTTTTCCCAACATGACCAATCATCCATAAACAACATCCTGCAACTCATAGACCATGATCCATATGTCTAAAAATAGACTTTGCGCCAAAACTTGCCTGCGGGACCACTTAGTGAAGGCGACTCCTTTCCACTAAGCTCCATCATCTTGTTGCATTCTCAACAAGCATTTCTTGTTGCACACTTTTCAACACTCCCTCTCAACAAGAAAGGCTTCCTCTCAAACCCAATCCTGTAACTCTGGAATGTTCTGCATGCAACACATTTGCCCGGTCCACTTTGCTCCAACAACACTTGGAACAAAAACACTCCTAACTCACCACTTTGTTGGGCTAGGAACATACTCTGATGCTGAAGCTCTACCTGCTGCTGACAAGTGCTCCCTCTCTGACATCTGCGCTACTGCAACATCTCCATGCATCTCACACCATTGCACACCTCTCTGTGCCACCTAGCACTGTGCAAAACACTTGTGCCTCTCGCATTGCTGCAGCCTGCATGTTATGCGTTGTCCTGGGATTCCCTACACTGTCGCTCTCTCTGCCGCTCCATCCGCATCTGTCTCTACCTAATCAATCAGTTCTTGCTACTCCACATCGGGGCTCCCGCAACAAGGTCTCATCCAAGAGGTTGGGTACCTCAAGGGTCCTGCCCCTCCTCCTTGGGACAATCAATCCACATCACCCCACCTCCTACCTGGAGGTATGGCTGCATGTGATACCTCAGCCCACCTGGCTCAAAGTTTCCCCCTACTGGAGGTCTCTGCATGAGTAGATTTCTCTACTCAATCTCCTCTCAGCTTCCCTTGTTGTGGCTGCACCACAACCTCCTGAAGCTGCTGCATCAATCATGGCTCCTCCACAATCGTCTGAGACTTCTTCTGGCTCTACATGTTGAGAGGTAATATATGCTCCCTCTCAACCACCAAGTCTCTATCAATTACCTTGCTGCTCAAGGCTTTGCATGCATTTTGAACCTCAAGAGCATACAAGTCCTTGACTTGTGAACCAATCTGCTTCACCTATCTAGTGATGATGTGTCTAAGGAAAACCTTTCCCTTACTAAAGACTACATCATAGCCTCTGTCTTCCAGCATCGCGGTCGACACCAAGTTTCTCTTTAGTCCTGGTACATACTTGACATCGGTCAAGGTAAGGCGAGCTCCATGCTCCCTCTGAAAAATAACCATGCCTACACCTGAGACACTATACTTCTCATCATTACTCGTCCCTATGAGTATCTGGAGATCTTTCTCCTCCAAAGTACTGAACAAACTTTTGTCACTGGTCATGTGGAAAGAAGCTCCACTGTCAAGAAACCAACCACTTCCCTCCATGGATGAAACCATGCATGCGAAGAGTGTGAAGTCCAACTCAAACTGTGAAGCAAGTGAGGCTACCTCACCTTCAGATCCTTCCCCAGATCCATTCTTGGACTTCTTCTTTGGGCAATTTGTAGCATAATGGCCCAACTCATGACAACAAAAGCATCGCACCTTCGACTTTTCAACCTTATTCCCATCATTGGAAGAACTGGATTCGGAAAGAGAAACCTTCCCCTTCCCCTTCTTCACCTTACTCGCTAAGGCACAATTCTCCTCATCATGCATAGATGAAGAACTGTCTCTAGTGCGCCGTCTAATCTCCTCTTGCACAAGATCCGACCAAAGTCTCTCCCATCCTGGCAATTTCTCCCTTCCATTCACCGAGTCCTGGTAGCTATGCCAACTCTTAGGAAGGCCAAGGAGTGCTAGACTCACCATATCCTCATCCTCAACAGTTACCCCCACACTTCCCAGCTCATCCCGGCATTGGGTGAACTTCGTGAGATACTGGGGCATACTGTCTCCATTCTCACACCTAATGTTTCTGAGTTTATCCTTGAGCGCCAACTTCCTCTGGTTGCTCTTGCTTTGGAATAATTTTGTCAACGTTTTCCACATCAAATATGGAGAAGCCTTTCCATGGAGGCTGGACACAATGTGATCCCTCACGCCCTCCAACAGAATCCTTCGACACTTTGTTGTCTTCTTTTGCCAATCCCCAACTTGAGCAGCATCAGTAGGTTTTGGGACATCCGCATCTATGAACTCCTTCAACCCATTATCATCTAACACTGCCTCCATCCTGTCTTTCCATGCAATATAATTCACGCTACCCTCAAGGGCATACTCCAATCGCAATCCGTTGAAAGACATTTCAACTTTGACACCAAGAAAACACTGCTGCAAATTTGAATTCCACCAGCTCAAAAAACTCAACCGCTTCTGATCTAAAATTCGTGAGAACAAAGTATTTCTCGTACAGAGATCGACTATATGGGCTTTTACCGGATATCTCACCTTCCAAAGGAAGGATGAATCCAAAAGCTACCTAGCCCGATTACAGACTCTGCCTGAAGAAATAAAATGTAAACACTTTCTGAATAATAGATCTGATGATCAACAGCTCTGATACCATGTAGAAATTTTGAATAATATGACACTTATTCAACAGAGATTATCCCAATTATACACTATTGCGGAATACATGCATAATACATAACCTCCTCTACGTTGATCATCAAGTTAGCAGCATCAAAACAATGAAACATCAATAGCATGCACACATTAACACAGTATGTAACCCGGGGAAAGCTTACAGCTGAAAACCCCACACTATCTGTATATTAATGATTGAGAACATGTAACATTACATAGTACAATACTCCTCACAAGTATCCAACACTATATCCACCTGTTACACACAATACAGCTCAGATCTAATCTCCAAATCTCCCCTCCTTTGCTTGCCTCCACTGCATAATCCTGCAAGAGAATGAATGATGAATAGTTGATCCAATCTCCTATTTACCTTGTGAAAATCACTCACACTAGAAATCATGTGAGCACAGGCTATATCACTGGGCATATGCAATTCTCATGGGCATACTCAATCCTTTGATTGTGCAAAATCTCATGCACAACTATAGTCACAACTGATAGCAATCTCAACCTCTAACACATGTCTCCACTGAACTGTACATGCACTGAGTTAACTGATGTATTCTTCAGTTGCATTATGAGTTAATAATTAGTGAATTAATTAATAACTAATTCACACAACTCATTACTTAGTCTATTGGCCAGTTAGACTAAATACAACTAGTTCAACTAAGTCAAACCGAACACAACTCCATTAACTCCACATCCAACTCCACAGAACTCAAGCACATGAGTTCTAACTGATGTCCTGCATGCAATAGCTCAACTGACCCACAAAGAAAGCGTATTTCCTTCTGACAGCTGCATGTGCCACATATGTAGCTCAAACTGAAGTGCTCCAAGAGGATAAGATAAAGTTTATAGTCTAAATATTATTATGAGACAATAATATTTGACTTTTCTATTTTTGACTAGCAGTTTAAAAATAGACTCTGATCACTCCTGCTGTGATCCAAAAATAGAAGTCCATCTATTTTTCCCAACATGACCAATCATCCATAAACATCATCCTGCAACTCATAGACCATGATCCATATGTCTAAAAATAGACATAGTCTAAAAATAAACTTTGCGCCAAAACTTGTCGGCGGGACCACTTAGTGAAGGCGACTCCTTTCCACTAAGCTCCATCATCTTGTTGCATTCTCAACAAGCATTTCTTGTTGCACACTTTTCAACACCGTTCACCATATTATGAGCCTGTGTTTGATGCCATATTTGCTGCTGGAAAGGGCTTCAAAGGCCCTACTATGCATGAGTTATGGGGGTCTCCTTTGCAAAAAGAAATTTCCTCCATTGATGAGTATTTGAAAGATTTTAAAAACTCATGGGAAAAAACAGGATGTACCATCATGTTAGATGGATGGACTGATCAAAGGAACAATACCATCATAAACTTTCTTATCTTTTGCCCATAAGGAACCATGTTTCTAAAATCAGTTGATGCATCTGATAGGGTGAAAGATGGACAATTTTTGTTTCAACTATTGGCTGAGGTTGTTGAGAAGGTGGTGGTGGCTAATGTTGTTCAAATCATCACAGATAATGCCTCTAACTATGTTCTTGTTGGTAAACTGTTAGAGGAAAAACACAAAACCATCTTTTCGACCCCATGTGCTGCACATTGCATAGACCTCATGCTTGAGGATATTGGTAAATTAGATTGGATCAAGAACGCTATAGATCATGCCAAAAGCATCAAAAAAAGTATCTACAATCATTCATGGATTTTGAGCCTCATGAGGAAACACACAGGGGGCAGGGATATTATTAGGCCTGCCATCACTAGATTTGCAACTCATTTTTTGAAATTGCGATCTATGCTTTCCCAACATAGAAATTTGCAAAAGGTGTTTTCCAGTGATGAATGGAATGGAAGCCAGTGGTCTCACAAATAGGATGGAAAAGATTTGAAAAAGAAAGTTAATGAAGAAATATTTTGGAAAAAGGCAACAGAGATTGTGAAGGTTGTTGAGCCAATGGTTAAGGTGTTGCAATTGGTGGATGGGGAAAGATTGGCTATGGGATTCATTTATGAAGCTACGGATCAAGAAAAGGAGCAAATAAAGACAACATAAAAGGATAGAGTGGCTAAGTATGGGCCCATTTTGGCAATCATTGATGAAATATGGAACAATCAACTGCATCGCCCTATACATGCAGCTAGGTATTTTTTGAACCCAAGGTATCATTGTAAAGCTCTAGAGGCAGGAGCTTTGGGTGGGGAGGTTAGAGATGGATTGATTGACTACATTGATCAAATGGTCCCATTGGAGAGTGATCAACTGGAGATACACCAATAGGTCACTTGTTTCAGCAAAGCCACAGGTACCTTTGGAAAGAACCTAGCAAAGATTGAAAGGGAAGCAGATGAGCCAGGCAAACAAAAATTTCAATTTTTAAATTCTTATTTTGTTAAATTGTTTATAATTTGAAAGTTGGATATAATTTGTTGAACTAACTCATTACACTACTATGTTTTTTGCAGCACAATGGTGGGAGGCTTTTGGTAGCCATTGTCCTCAATTGCAAAAGTTTGCAATTCATATTTTGAGTCAAACTTGTAGTGCTACTGGGTGTGAGCGCAATTGGTCTGTCTTTGAGAGGATTCACACGAAGAAGAGAAACCGTTTGGATAAAAAATGGTTAAATGATCTAGTCTATGTCCAATACAACCTCTCACTCAAACCCAACCAATTATTGAACAAAAGACCTGATTCAAAGCCCATTGTGTTGGAAGATATTGATTCTTCCAGCAGAGTTTGATTCTGATGAGGATCTTGATTTGGATTTACAGACGGAGGTATCACTTGAAAAAAATGTTTAGTTGAATTTAGATCCACCTCTACAAGCCTTAGGCCCAACCCCAAGTCCTCCTATTGTAGGCGCTTCCTCTGCTCAGCCACGACGGAAGCGCATATCTCGTCCATCTCAACGTGCAGCTGCTACACACCCTGCTAGTGCTACCACTTCTACAGTTGCAGTTGAAGATGAAGATGAGGAGGAGCCATTGGTTTCCCTGTCTGACTCTGATTCAGAGTCTGGGGGAGATGATGTTGGCTCCTCTAGCAGTAGCCAGTAGTATTGGTGACTAGTGATGTTTCACAATTTACTTTTGTTGTAGAGGCCATTTCTAGCCTCCTTGGTTATGTGTTTTTGTTTTGATCTCTATATCATCATTCATGTATGTATTGGACAATGCACTAGGTGCCATTTTGATATAATGGATATATTCATGAGCCTACTTTGATCATATGTTGTCTTCTCTCTATATTCTAAAGCTTTGTGTTTGGAAACATGAATGAAAATCTTTAAAATTATGTTTTTTTTTATAAATAAATAAATATTTAATGTATTTTTTACAACGATTGAGTTTTTGAAATCAAACCAACCGAGTCAATACCGAGTTGGAGTTGGAGTCGAAGCCGACTCTCGGTCGTTTCCGAACCGGAGTCGTAGTTTTAAAACATTGGATCTGAATAGGGTAGAAACTGAGGCATTTGAATGGGGGTCAATAGATTACCAGTCAAATTTGATGAGAGATATGAGATACTCATCTTAGACATGAAGAATTCAATTTGAAAGGGTTGGATGACTTCCTAGAGTGACCCTTTAAGTCCAGAAAAATTGGTGAGCGATCTGAAATACCCCTAATACCAAACCATTGCTTTATCAAGAGAAGGGATTGCAATAGGGATTCAGTGAGGAAGAAATGGTCAATTCTTTTGGTTACTTTTTCATGCCCCATTTTTCAATTTGACCAGTAGTGGTAAGTTTTACTAGTTCCACATCCACCAACTTGCTTTGGAATAATCTGATTCTGAAGAAGTTTGTAAGGGGATTTGGTCTTGCTCGAGGACCCCATGATTCTGAGGGACTAAGTGAAAAGTTAAAGTCACCTCCAATAATGGTTGAGGAGGATCTAAAGAAGGACTTATTTAGAAAATTATCCTAAAACACTATGCAATTTTGGGAAGGCCTGTGGATGTTGATTAAAGTTGGAGAGAGATCTAAGTCTCCCGAATAAACCTCGACTCCTAAAAATGACTCCATGCTTTAGAGGTTTTTCATTTTGATGTTCCTAGATCTCCATCCCACTGCAAGCCCCCTTGAATTCCCACATGCATCTAACACTGAGAAATTCCAACCCACTAGGAAAGATTATGGATGTTTAATGATTAAGATCACACAACCAAGAGTCTCATGAAGAAAAATGATGTTTGGTTGTTAAATTCGACAATTCTCTTGAGTGCTCGGTTTTTAGAGGAGCATGCCAACCTTTGACAGTTGGTAACAATTTCATTTAAGGATCCCTGTAGAGGTTGGGATTTCTCTAAGGGCCCCTTTTATAGACAATTATTTTTCGACTGTGAGATCAGGTTGGGATTTTTATTTTTCTTTGGATAAAAATGACTTACGACCTCAACTTGTACCTTCAATTGCAGGGTGGGGAAGCTGCCCTAAGCCCCATATCATGCCTTCTTTATTGGGGAACACCTACGGAGAGTGAATCTTGTAAAGGACATCCTTCGAGTGTGAGATGTTGGATCGAGAAAATGCAACTGAGGACGCTATCGATTCGGAATTGCTCGGGGCACTGAGGCAGTGGCATATAATTGGGATTGGGCAAGAAGGAGGGGGGAAAGAACAAGTTGATAGAAGGGAGATGTCATTAGATGGTGAGTCCATTGGGACATTATAAGGTAAAGGAGAGAGGGAGGTACAACCTCCAAGAGGATCAGAGTGAGAGGGAGACATGTTAGTATGGAGGGAGATCTATAGAAGGGGTGGGGGGTATCACAAGTCATGGAGGGACCCAAGTGAGGGGAAATATTTAATTTAACAAAGTCTACAGAAACCAAGAATAGGGAAGAAGTAATATGTGGAAATTAAAAGAGGGGGGGGGGATAATTGGTGATGTATATTTAGAGAGTGTTGCTGTGATAACATGGTCCAAAGCTTCATGTCTGGCGATTGCTTCCTCTCTTGATATTTATGGTCCCATGATGGTCTACCCTCTCACTAGTTGATTAACCTTTGAAATCCCTTTCATCTGAGAGGATGCCTTATGCACTAGACAACCCTTCTAAACAGGACCAAGGGATTTAGTCACTATCTTTTAGAATGAGAGTGTACAATTCTTGACTAGGTGCCCATTCTAGTGACATCTTCAACATCTCAAAGGAAGACCTTCATAATCAAGGACCAGAGGCCTGTATTCCTACTAACCTATCACCATAATGCCATCTAACCCACCTCACAAGTCGATATTAATGAGAATCCTTTCCATATATTTGTCTCTCAACGCTAGATAGGAATTATCATGTTCAGGTAGGTTCCCATGGAGTTCCCTATATCACAGAAGACGAGTTTGTGCCATAGGTGTGAAAGTAGATTAGGTATTCATACCCATATGGGCACCACGCCAATACACTCTCGCTTCACAATGAATAAAGGGTTCCATAATTTGAAGATGACATGAGAGGAGTCAATCTTCCACACTTGTGTGAGATCAATTTTGTGTCCTCATTATGGAAGATCAGATGAATCCAACCTCAATCCAATATTGTTACAGTTAGAATGTGTTTAACTAACAACTTCACTTCTTCTTCAACCCATGATCTAAGGAAGGGAGCTCCAAATTTTCTCCCCCCGCACTCTCCCAACCAAATATTTTAGGGCAAGATCCTTTACCTGATGCATTGTTATGTCCACACCCAGAACCACAGGAAACCTAGATTTTGATTTTTTTTATGCAATGATCTTTTTTCTTCTTTTCCATGACCGCCTAGCTAGGATGATGGAGGGAAATCCCTATTGAGGCTGAAACAAGTACCCCTTTAGAGGGATTTAATCTATATCCCTCGTTGATATGGCTCACTTCTTCCACTGAAACTACCAAATCATTTAGAAAAATGCAAAGAAGGGAATGGATAGAAGATGTGAGAGGAGTAGGAGAGACATATAGCAACTCTAGAAGATGGAGTCCTTTGCGGGTGCTGAAACCCTCTGAGAGAGTGGGGAGTGCAGTGGGGAACATGGGTTTGATTCCAACAACCCAGGATTCAAAGAGGATGGTTGTACGACGTGCACAAAGGGGAAAATTTCCACATTGCTCCATGGTTGACCTCCAAGACCCTGACTTGAGAAATATTTATTGTTGCAATCCCTCCATAAGTTTTCAAAACCCCATGTTGGAGCCATAGTAAGAGGGTTTATCGAAACACTAGATTGAAGGATCTCTAAACCCTGATTATCTTTCTCTCTAACTTAAACCTGATGAATATCCCAATCTGCCCTAATAAGCTCCTCACAAACTATTTGATTAAGACTGAGGTTTAGTCACTGAACCCATATATCTTGGGAGTCATTTTCGTTTGAATCATAGTTGAGTAGATCCTCCTTTTCTATCGACTTCAGTGACATATAATAATCCATGTCAACCATCGAACCTACCTTTGACGAGCCCTCCCACCATGACTGAAGACTAAATGTTCGATAATGTTGGCTAAAATTTGGGGAGGACTGCAGAGAAACATGTTGGCGAGACCAACGACGATGGAAACAAAAGAAGTGTTAACAACAATAAACGAGAAGAGAGAAACACCTTCCACTGATAAGATGTGAGAAGAATATGATAGTGTTGTAGCGGCTACAACCACCCTCCAAAATTTTTCCCTAACTTAGTTTTGGAGCCTCCCTACCAACTTTTCACAACACCTTGTCTTACTTCATCAAGTACACAAGATTCAGTGTTTTTCTTACACAAAGACAGCCTATTGATCATAGCTTGATGCATTGCCCTCACAGGTTGATCACCCGGACTTGGTCCAGCTGCAGGTTGAGTAGCTACCCCAAGAAATTGCACATTTATGGACGACAACCAACCTTCCCTCCAAAATTGCGCAATCCTATCTGGCAGCCTGTTGGGCTCCAGGTTGCGCAATTCTGCCAGTCAGAACTCACAGTGAAAATTGCACAATTTTCCCTAGCAGGGCTGCTCAACCCAAAATTTGCACAAATCTGGGCAGCAGTCAGCTGCTATGCCCAAAAATTGTGCAAATCTCCTAGACAGCGAGCCCAACTCCCAGCCAGAAATGTGCACTTCCTTCCAGTAGTTGAGCAGCTTCATGCATGAGTAGTTGGGTTGACCAGTTCCACCCGGGACCGAGGAAACTTAACTTGCATGCATAGCTTTATTTTTCCCAGAATAGAAAAAGGCATCCAATGATTCAGGGAGCTATTTTTAGCAGCTGGAGGTTACATGCAAAGTTGTTTTAGAAAATTTCCTCCAAGTGTCACTTTTTCCTAGATTTGTGGCATGTGCGTCATGATCTCAAAACTTGTTTATTGGACACATCAGAGCTCATTCTTTCACATCAATATTGGAGCTCTAACATCCCACAGCACATCCATCACTCTTCGATACATCTGGCTCAGCTATTCACGGGTAAGTGGCCTCAACTTGTCTTTTTCAACATTTCTGTCCCTTTTTGTGTCTTTGCTTGTGTGAGTGATCTTTGTTTGATTTATTTGAACACTTTTTGTCATTTACATGTATACTAGCTTTTCCTAGCTCTGTTTCAGTTTTCATTGCTATCTCATTGTTGTCGCATGCATGAAACTGTTTTGCACGAATGGTCGCTGATTCGGTGACTCGCTTCACCCACATGCATGTTGATCTGTTTATTGAATCTTCCATTCATGTTTGCATGCACTATCAATCACGTATGCTTTCACTTAGTGTCGTCGTGCATTGAAGGTCATATTTTCTTTCAGTTTCCCGTCGACGAGTCGGGCCAACCTTGGCCCAGACTCAACCTTCACTGAGACAACATTGCGCAATCTGTGGAAGGAAGGCTCTACCTTCTTCTCTAGAAATGTGCATTTATACCTAGCACTATCCTCCAGGAATGCTTTGCGCATTTCTAAGGGACAGTGACTGTTGGCCTAGAAAATTGTGCAATGCAGTCCCTAAGCCTATAGTCACTCCTAGATGGAATTGTGTGTTGTGCAACCCCGATAGCCAGTAGCCAGTCTGAATTGCGCATTGCACAAATCCAGCAGCCAATCTTGCCTTCCAAATATCCCAGACTGTCTTTTGCGTAGTTCTGGTAGCCAGGCACCTAGCCTCCCAGAAGAAATTGCACAATCTTGCCCATCAATTTCCAAGGTATGTGTTGTGTCATTCCCCGAATTTGCTTTGGTTTTTGCTGACAAATTTCTTGCCATGCATGTTGCTTGTCTCCAGATCTTTCTGGTGTTCATCCTCCTCTTAATAGTACTAGATCAATGGCCTCCAACATAGTGGGATCACAAGACACTGATGGAAATGCAACTGGAGCGGCAGTTATGCGAGTGTCCTCTAGTCTACCAATCTATGAAGATACAAAGTTGTATCTAGACAGGGACATCAAACTGAAGTGGCAAGAGGTCAATGAAACATTTGCAGGCACTTTTGAGGAAGGCCTCGAAGACCATTAGGTGTACATGAACATTCACAAGTCTGACTTGTACCAGATTGTATGCAGATACCCTATGTTCCCATGCGCAAACATGATACACTGGATCGTCTCTCACACTGATCCCGAGACGATGACCTTGAGTAGTGTTAGTGGGTCGAAACTTGCAACCTTCTGGGCATGAGATTACGATGAGATGTATAGATGTCTGAGCCCGTGACTATCATGAAGACTCCATTCAACTTACCCAACAGAAGTGTTAACTCCAGAGACATTCTGAAGAATTGGGTAAAGGAGTTGGCTTGATTCAGGTTGACACCCAACCAGATCTACAAGACAAAGATATTGAGGAAGGCGTACCAATACTTGGTCATATTTGCATGTCGACTGTATGGCCAAGCAAGCACGGAAACCTTCCCATAGAGTTGGGTGATCGCACTGGACCAAGTGACTAGAGAAGGAAAACCATGTAATTGGTCTGGCATATTGGCTCATCAGCTGAAGGAACAAGTAACAAAGGCTCGACAGTCACCCGAAGGTATGCATGCAAAGATTTACATGTCCGCCTACACCTTGGATGCAGTATGTCCCTGACAGGAGTTCCTAGGTTTGGAGTGGGCATGGTCACCACGGGAGACTGCTGTAAACACATATTTCAAGTTGTTGTCTGAATGCAGCTTCAGAGGAGTAATCACACGGATGTCCGATCATTTTGTCACCCCTGTGTACAATATGATATTCAAACGAGATCCACCCTACATGTCAAAGGAAGTGATGGAGGCATTGATAGGCATTGCAGATTGGTATGCCTCACCGTCCAGCACCTTCATTCGAATGTTCAGCGCAGAGAAGCCTCCACATATTCTACCAAAGTTTTCCTTGGACATACTTGTCATGCAGGAAGTAGCATATCACATCTCGGCAGGATTGACAGCTAGACTGCATCGGAAGAAGGCACCTTGGCCCGCTCTTCTGTTGCGGATTGGGTTATATGAGATCCAGAGTATCAAGCAAGCAGATGTCGAAGCAGATAAATTGAAGAAGTACCCATTCGACCTCCGAAGCTACAATCCATATGACCCACATTGCATTGTGAAAGATCACTGCATGAGAGTTCAGTTCAACTAGATCCACAGGGCATTTCATTGGGCTGAGGAGGACCCACGAAGATATTCCTACAGTTTCTCCAAACCTAATGAATAGGTTGGCTTCGATGTGGAGTGGTTATCAAAGCAACATGAAGTAGCATCACGAAGAGCACCAGCAGTAGCAGTAGTAGCAGTGGCAGCAGAGGCAAGCATACCAGTGCGCAACAAAGGTAAGAGGAATATTGTCGATCGCATGGAGGAGGAGAAAAGCTGCAAGTTTCGAGCAGATCCACTTGTAGAGCAAGAAGTTATGGCTATAGAGGCAAAGAGGCACCAGCACGACAAGCAAATCGCACAAAGGCAGAGGGATAAGAGAAGAATGGAAGAAGCAAAGAAGGAGTTGCATGAGCTGAGGGAGCAACTCCGAAAGGAACAAGAGCTGCACAAATAGGAGAGGGAAGCACAGCAACAACAGATACAACAGGGGGCGCAACATGTGCAAACAAATGAAGCAACGCCCGTACAAGTAGTTGATTCATCAAAACAACTAGAATCAGGCGAACAGGGTGAACCATTGCAGGGGCAAGACTTCGCTCATGAGATAGAACAAGCACTTCAACAGTTGGATGCAGACATGGAGCAGTAGGAGTTGGAACAGGACACCGACCTCATGCCTCACCATAAAGAGGTCGAATCACCTGCTTCAATGCATCTAGATGATGAGAAAGTCTTGAATGACCAAGGAGGCACTGAGATCCTTGGTGATCAGCCAGAAAAAACAACGCACAACATCTCGTTCGACAAATCCCAACATAGAGTTATGCAGTCTCACAGAGTGTCAACTCCAGAGGATCATACGTCTCCTACCCAAGTTGAGGAACACGTGATCGTGACTGATGTGCGCAAACATCCATCTGCCTTGGCCGATGCAACCAGAGTGTATGTCGAAGCCACTGCTCAACTGTTCACTTTCTAATAGCTGAGAATGAGCAAATGGAAAAGGAACTACAAACGGCCAAGCAAGGAGGAGACTTGGTGACAATGTCCACCTGCGCTGAACTGAAGAAGGAAATACTAGATGAAGTATTGTCCCTTTACACAGTTATATGAGCATTGTACTCCAAGTTTGGTACCATGCATAAGGCAGTCGTCCATCTCAATGGATGGCAACAACGATGTGCTAGAAGAGCACATATCTTGATGAACTTGCATGTTGTTGTTGATGACATGCAAACATGGACGATGAAGTATAAGGGAGCCCCACTTCACTTGCCTAAGATGATGAGGGCCAATGTAGTCGAGCTGAAGGCACGTATCTGGAGTTAGATCTGGAATTATGAAGAGCTACCGTAATTCATCATTAGCATACAGGCTTCCCATGCACGAGTATTCAAGAGTATGGATGTTGTGGTGTGCACACATGCGATCCCATCACTTGGGACTCTCACCCAGGCAAAGACAAAGAAACAGGTCCGACTAGAGCTTGACTCGTACTTCGACAAGTTGATGCGCATTGCCACCAACCCAGACTTGCCCATCAGTGTAGACATCATGCACAAGTATGTAGTTGGTCTGGCCACATTGAAGACAATGATGTGCATGCTTTCAAACGAGTTGGACAGAGGAGCCCGAGCAGTGTACCTAGATGCTATGGAGGCAAGAGTCAGGTTTCAGACAGATGTCACCGCGGAGCACACAGACACCATCAAGGACTACCGATCTTGGCATCAGTATGTTACTGTCGATCAACATGAAGATGTTGAGGAGTTGGAATTCCATGGTTGTCTAAGTCAGAGTGATGTCTAGCATGGCTTGCTCAAGCCATCTTGTTCACATGGGTACATGTGCATTGTAATGTTAAGTCATGTCAAGTGTAATTCAAGTGTCAATAGTTGGATGTAACAGTCATAGAGTAGGTGAAGAGTCATGAGGATAGTTGAACTGTCACAAAGGGGAATGTCAAGGGTCACCCCACCCTTTGCTATAAATAGTCCATCATAACTCATTGTATAGGCTTTTGGTCAGCCAAGCTTTCGATAAGACTATCTTGGAGAGAGCTTGGACAGTATTGTAACGCACCTTGGCTTCTCCACTGCATG
Source organism: Pinus tabuliformis (assembly GCA_031772625.1). Taxonomy (NCBI): domain Eukaryota; kingdom Viridiplantae; phylum Streptophyta; class Pinopsida; order Pinales; family Pinaceae; genus Pinus; species Pinus tabuliformis. The sequence continues at coordinate 160,135,422 of CM062809.1, read as the reverse complement.
GAGCTAGTACATCTCTTTGGAGGAGCAGGCGGATGTGGCTATAACGTTCCACTATTGGAGCTAGTGGTTGGACATGGATGTATTGTATGACTGGAACTTACACTTCTTTATATAATAAGAGCCAACATGTTTCATGCATATGTTGTATTGTATTCCAACTATCTTGTTTACTCTAAATGGCATATGTATTTTCTTTCTTACGCATGCATGTATGGACTATTCTGTATGAGTATGTATGAATCTTTCTGAAATGTGTTGTTGGTTTAACCATCACTTTGGATTGCCAGCTAACTTTCTTTCCAGCTTGTGATGTATCTTCACTCATGTGTTCCCTTCCCATCTGAGTACTATTACAGGTTGCCAAGGGGTGCACTCATCTCAACCCACTTGTGTTAGAACCTCTCATGCACCTTCCTTGACTCACTGCAGTTGTCACACCCTTGCTACCAACAGAGTTATCTTACTTGCCTCTGTGCGAAATCGCGGTCAAGGCATTACCATACGACCCACTGTTGGGACTCCTACACCAAATGGTCTGAGGTCTAATTGGGACTTCTTACCGGGGAGATCCCCTTGACATGTTGGTGGGTCCAACACCGTCAACAGATAGATATGTAAGAGTTATAAAATCAAAATATATGGTCGTAATGGTTATGACTCACTAAAGACAAATTTAGCTTATTATAACTCACTAAAATAAAAACATAAATTAGTTAATATGCTAACATATTGTTTTTCTTTTCAAGAATATTTGAGAGAAGTTTTTCCAACTCTCTTTGATTTTCATATTTAATGAATTATGAATAATTATAGTGCTAAAAAATAAAGAATTGAAAATGTCAAGGACACGAATCTCCTTGCTTTAAGTGGTCTAAGAATTAGTCATTCGATGTATGTAGTAATTATTTTTGAATAAGGCCCATTACATAACGGTGGATAGTTATTTTATATAGAATAGCCATATTTATTAAATAAGACTTACTAGGTGGTTAATACTCATTAATGAAGGGACTACAAGTAGTTGGGATATTTCTCTAGAGAATATATTTTAAAGCACGTGAAGCTATGGAATGTTTTTCAAATATTATTATATTTGGAGCTTTGCTCAATGAATGTTCACCCACCTATAAAGGTAAATTGAAATCATTTTTTTTCTTCTAGTTATCATAATACAAGGGTAGAGCTTTGCTCAATGAATGTTCACCCACCTATAAAGGTAAATTGAAATCATTTTTTTTCTTCTAGTTATCATAATACAAGGGCATATTTTTCATATTTCATCTTATTTCTCTCGGTGTAGCTAGTTTTTTGCATTTATAATCTTTGCATACCTAATTTGTGTGTGTGTGTGCTATTTGTTTTGTTTGATAGGTAATGTGAGTCCCGAGATGACTGGAATTCCTAACCTGTGGTTTGGGTAGTCACGAACCAAGGGATTCTAAGCTATCAAAATCGCCTAGGGATTGCACCCACCTAGGCCACACCAACCCTTAGCATGGCTGGATTTTTGCCCATGGAGTTTCAAACCGACGACCTTTACACCATAGACTGCCTTAACAGAACAACTTGTCACTGTCTATTCTACACCTTGTGGGCATATGTAATTTTGGTTCTAAATCTAAGAATTAATAAACATGTGTAGTGGTGTCATAACTTTTTCCCAAGCTAGCAAGCCTCTAAATTTTCGCATTTTTTTTTTAAACTAGAGATGTTTTAATGTCTATAAATAACATAAAAAATGGTCTTCAATGGGAAAATTATACTTAGGGAAGAATACATGTCAAAAATACAAGTTGTGTCACTTGGTTATACACACTTGTAACATCTCTATCAGTACCCCTTCGAGTAGTACGACATTAGATAGCACTTGCATATGTAATTGTCTTCCATGTATTCTAATGTATATCAAAATATTTTTAAGCCCACCTAAAACCAACATCATATAAACCTACACCCATCCTTTTACTATAGTACATCGAAAACAATGCTTGGGGAGATCACTCTCACATGCTAGGGAATTAAGTTGTACAACTAAGGGTATGGTCTATCTTCCTTAGTTAGTGTCATGAAAAATTCAATTGAGTACTATTGTTGGAAACCCTTTCATGTATTAAAAAGTTATATCACTTAACGCTCTTTTGTCCATATGACCTTCCAAACCATAATCTCTATAGTTTTTCAGTGAAATTCCTACATCTTTGTGTCTAGAAGGAATTTTGGAATTGTGTCCCCCACCAACATCGCACACGCGTGCGCATGCAAGAGAGAGAGAGAGAGAGAGAGGGTCCTACCAACACCATTGCAAGAGGCCTATCTCAAAAAGTCCTTGTGTTGTGTTGATTACAATGGTACACCTCTCTAGCAACCCTTTTTTTATGGATGAACACTATTTGTTGGTGATACCTCACAAAAGACTCTCCTCTAGCTCTTGATCATATTGAGATAATTCAAGAATAGAACATTGGTGGGCTCTTAATTTGTCTTGTTATCCATACTTGACACATGACAACAAATGAGGACAATGCATTAGGTACTAAAAGATTTTAGACTCACTTAATCAAGTATGAAAGAATACCAATCATTAAAGTCCTAAAATGGCCTCACAAGTTGCTCTACAAATTTCTAAACACCTCACCAATAAGAAGAAAAAGTTCAATGAATGGATAAGCTCACTACTAGTCTCCAAAAAATACAAGGGACTAGAACACCAAGTGATCCGCCCACGGGGGAATATTCAACAAATGAAGAGTTGCACCCTAATACATTCTTTCCAAGTAACCATAGTCACATCGTTTTCACAATCACAATTTGTGGCACTACTTTCCAAAAGTAGATATGCACAACTTTGATGGTTTTTATCCATGTGGCTGTGTTACTCAAATGGAACACTATTTCTCTATTCATGGCACTACTAATGACCTATAGAAACTCAAAGTGGGGCCTTATACTTGGATTTAAAGGGAAATGGTGGTAATTGCATAAGAAATCTTATGGAGGTGGCCCTAGTTTGCAAAGAACATTTATATTCATTTTGAATGTGACACTCGCTATTTGGGGCAACTGATGAAAATACACCAAATGGACATAGTTATTGAATTTATTACATCCCTTAAGTGTTTGTGTAAACAAAGTATTATATACAAAACTAACACCTTTAATACCCACTCACACAACTATATCAAATATCACAACATTATTATTTCACATGGTTAAAACCCTCTAAGAGGGTAACAATCCATGACCACAAACAATGTGACCACTTGAGGCAATTTTATTAATGCAAAAGAAAAAGAGTTACATAAAAGAGTTCTCACAATCGATCATCACCTATGGCCCTCCATGTTCTTTAAATAGAGTCATGGACCAATCGAGTGTTAAACCACTAATCAATATCCGTTAGTATCGAGTAGGATATGACTCATTAGATCACTCAATGTCTAGAATGTATCGTGATTGTTGGATTACAATGCAAGTAATGCATACCAAATAAACACTCTAAGAAACATAGTTTTACCTAATAAACACATTAGAGCAAGTTGAACTTAACTAACTTACAAGTGTCTAAATATCCTAACATCCCCCCTTAAGAAAAACTTGGAATATGATCAAAGGATGGACAAATGTGACACAATAGGAGAAAGAAGGAGGCATTAGAGCATATCCTCACTCATTGACAACTACTTGAACTCCTAATGTAGATTAAAGTTTACAAAAATTCGCTTTTATATGTAGGTTTTAACCATGTACAGATAATACCTACAAACAAATTCTTAAAACTAACAGAAAAGATACAATGACAATCACAAAAAAAATACACAAAGATTTTTTTCCTTGAACCCAAAACTAGGAAAACCATATTGATTTTTCATTATGTTCCTTTATGTTGGGTGTGTTATATTCTTTCCTCGGGAAAAATATTTTTGGCCCTTATATTAGGTGGGCGGACCTACCTATGGTTTTGTGCATGGATTTCACACATGGTTTTGGGCATGATGGTTTTCTACCCATGGTATTTTGTAGATACGTTCAAAGGAACTACAATTATGTTCTAATCTAGGGTTAATGGATTGGGGTTTATGGATTCTTCATCATGTATATATATGTATTGTAACATTGGAAGGAATATAATGAAAAAATAATCTAGTAGTCCCGGTTTTGGGATCCAAAGGAAAATCTCTATGTATATTTGTTTTATGTTTTATGATCTCGCCATTGTTTATTTTTTGTTTTTAGAATTTGTATGCAGGTAATTTATGTACAAGGTTAAAACCTACATTTGGTATCAGAGCTTTTTTGGCTTCAAGGGGACACATGTACTGTTGAGGGGTTTTGTTCGGGCCTATGGTAGACCTTATTGAGTGGGAGATCTGCGGGATCGATTCTTGCAGTGAAAGAAGATGGCGAGCAGTGGAAAGATAGAGATCGAGAAATATAATGGTCAGAGTTTTGAGTTGTGGAAAATAAAGATGGAGGATCTACTGGTGGATAAAGATCAGTGGATTGTGGTAGATTTGGGTACTAAACCAAAGAAAATGTCAGATTTAGACTGGGAGAAGTTGGATCGGAAAGCAAATAGCACAATATGACTGTGTATCTCAGATTCAGTATTATTGAATGTATAATGGGAAGCTACGTCGAAGGCTTTGTGGGACAAGTTAGGGACTTTGTACCAACCTAAATCTCCAGTGAAGAAACTGTTCCTACATAAAAAAGTTGTATAACCTGAGGATGAAGGATGGATACTTGGTGATAAAGCATCTGAACGCCTTTAATATTGTGGTAAGTCAGTTGTTATCTATTGATATTAAATTTCAGATGAATATAAGTGCATGAGTTTGTTGTGTTCTCTACCAGATTTGTGGGATAGTCTGGTTGTTGTAATAGGTAGCAATACAATTACCTTGAAGTTTGATGAAATAGTATCATCCTTTCCATTGGAGGAGATGAGATGGAAAAATATGGAGGGAAAGAATGGAAATGCCTTTTCTATATGAGGACAATCCCTGAATAGAAACAAAAAATAAGTTCTTGAGTGGGAGATCTAAATCTAGAGGGACATTTAAATCTCCAAGAAAACCTGTAAAGGTGTGCTAGAAATGTAGAAAGGAAGGACATTTCAAAAAGGACTGTAGATCTGAAGCTCATGAGAAAGGAAAGGGATCTGATGATGCTCCTTATACAGAGCTGAAAACAACCTTAGATGATGGTTCGAGGAGCACTGGTATTGATGCAGGTAGTTTGGATTGGAACTTTATACAAGCTTCTGGGTAGCATTGTTATTGATGGATGCAATAGTTTTGTGGTTCCTGAAAGTGGAGCAGAAAATCTAGTGGTCTTTGGAGAAAACGCTATGCTATGGCATCAAAGGCTTGGACATATTGGAGAGAAGGGCCTTCGAATGCTTCATGGTAATTGTATGGTAGAAGGATGTCTAATTTCTCTCTGGATTTCAATTTTTGTTAACATTGTGTATATGGGAAGCAGAATCAGGTGAATTTCCCCTCTAGCGCTAAGAGGGATATTAGAGCGTGTGCATAGTGATGTGTTTGGACCTGTGTCAGTTTTATCACTGGGTAAGTCTGTGTACTATGTATCCTTTATAGATGAATTCTCAAGGAATACATGGACATGTTTCCTCATGAATAAATCTGAAGTCTTTGACAGATTTAAAGAATTTAAGCATTTGATGGAAAATCACACAGAGAAGAAGATAAAGGTGATGAGGACAGATAATGGTGGAGAGTTTTGCAAGAAGGAATTTGAAGAGTTTTGTAAAAAGTGTGGTATAGAACGGCAAACGACTACTCCATACACACCTCAACAAAATGGAGTTGTAGAAAGAATGAACATGACATTGATGGAAAAGGCAAGAAGCATGTTTAGTGGTACCTGGTTAGGACAGGAATTCTGGGCAGAGGTGGTGGAGACTGCATGTTACTAGTTAATAGATCAACTTCATTAGCGTTGGAGGATAAGTCTCCACATGAGGTATGGAGTGATAAGAAACCCTCTCTTTCACATCTAAGGGTATTTGGTTGTGATGCATATCTACATGTTCCAAAGGAGAAAAGAACCGAGTTGGATAGTAAATCTGAAAAGTGCATATTTATTGGGTATAAGGATGGTTTAAAAAGTTATAAGATTTGGAACCCAGAAACAAGGAAGGTTGTGTACAACCAAGATGTGGTGCTTAGAGAGGTGAAAGATGTTATTAAACATGAAGTCTTACCAAAGGAACCTGAGAAGATAGAGTTTGAGCTAAATGAGGAAGAATCAAACCCTATAGTAGAACAGAAATCAGAAGATGAAGAGCCACAAACTCCAATTGTGAGTAGATCAGTTTGAGAAAGAAGGCAGCCATAAAGATATAGTCCAACGAATTTCTATTCAATTTTTTCTTTATTTATTACTCGTGATGATCCTAGAACTGTCAGGGAGGCAGTAGACTCAGAGGATGGAAAACTCTGGCTAGAGGTCATGGTTGATGAAATGGCATCTTTGGAAAAAAATGAGGCTTGGGATCTGGTGGAGTTGCAAGCTGGAAGGAAACCGATTGGAAAAAAGGGGTGTTTAAGAATAAGATGAATGCATAAGGCAAAGTGGAGAAATATAAAGCTCGGTTGGTAGAAAAAGTTTATTCCCAGGTGCTGGGAATCGATTTTGGTGATATTTTTTTTATCTTGTTGCCAATGTAGCTTCTATTAGATTACTTTTATCTGTCGCTGATGCTTTTGATTTTGAGGCAGAATAGATGGATGTGAAGACAACATTTCTTCACGGGGATCTGGAAGAAGAGATCTACATGAAGCAACGTGAAGCTTTTGCGGTGAAGGGTAAGAAAGAACTGGTATGCAAGTTAAAAAAGTCTCTGTATGGGTTAAAACAATCACCCACGATGTGGTATTAGAAATTTGATACATATATACAAGGACTTAGATTCACCAGAAGCAAAGCAGATCACTATGTGTATTTTAAATTAATTGGTGACCATGTTATTTATTTGGTTTTGTATGTGGATGATATGTTGTTGATTAGAAATAACAAAGAAACTATCCAGGATTTGAAGATCCGAGTGTCCTCCAAATTCGACATGAAAGATCTTGGTGCTGCAAACTATATTTTTGGCATGGAAATTAAACGAAATCAGGAAAAGAGGAAGCTTTGGTTAAACCATAGGAAGTATGTCGAGACAATATTGCAGAGCTTTAATATGCAGGATAGTAAACTGGTGAAGGTTCTTATTCTTGTAGGTATAAAATTATCTTATGAACAATGTTCCAAGACACAAGAAGAGGAAGAGGATATGTCCCATGTTCCATAAGCAAGTGCAGTCAGTAGCCTGATGTATGCAATGTTCTGTGCTAGACCAAACATTGCACATGTAGTGGGAGTATTGAGTAGGTTTATGTCAAAACCAAGGAAGGAGCATTGGACAACAGTGAAACAGGTTTTCAAGTATTTGCATGGCACTAGTGATTATGGTCTGTGCTACCAAGGAAGACCAGGATTGGACAGAGTTTTGGACATCTGTGGCTTTGTTGATGCAGACTAGGCTAGATATATGGATCAGAAAAGATCTACAAGTGGGTATGTGTTTAACCTATTTGGAGATGTAGTCAGTTGCATGAGTAAGAGACAGTATGTAGTGGCTTTTTCAACTACAGATGCAAAATACACGACAACCACTCATGCAAGCAAGGAAGTAGTTTGGTTGCAGATATTGTGTTCAAGTATGGGATTAGTACAATGACCTATAAGGATAGATTGTGACAACCAAAGTGAAATTTTCTTAGCAAAGAACCCTGCTTATCATTCAAAGACAAAGCACATTTATGTTCAATATTGCTTTGTGAGGGATATGGTTGAGGAAAAAAAGGTGTTGTTGGTAAAGGTGGACACTTTTAATAACACTGCAGATGCATTAACAAATTTTGTGAGCACTGAGAAGTTTTCTTGGTGTAGAGAAACAATGGGTGTTGTGGGGCTAGACCAATGACTAAGCTCTCATGTGTCTATGTGGAAAAGAAAACAACAAGTGGGACAATGTTGGATGTGTGTTATATTCTTTCCCCGAGAAAAATATTTTTGGACCCTATATTAGGTGGGTGGACCTACATATGGTTTTGTGCATGGATTTCGAACATGGTTTTCGGCATGATGGTTTTCTGCCCATGGTATTTTGTAGATCTGATCAAGGGAACTACGATTATGTTCTAATCCAGGGTTGATGGATTGGGGTTTATGGATGCTTCGACATGTATATATATGTATTGTAACATTGAAAGGAATATAATGAAAAATTAATCTGGTAGTCCCGGTTTTGGGATCTAGGGGAAATATTTGTGTATATATGTTTATGTTTTATGCTCTCGCCATTGTTTATTTTCTTTTTTTAGAATTCGTATGCAAGTAATTTATGTACGAGGTTAAAACCTACACTCTGAGAACACGTTTGAGACTAGTAGAAGTTGGAAATAGGAGACCACGACACATCAGTTTGTGCCTAAGGAATTAGGTCAAGTAAAAGAGTTGAAGTCACAATAAAATTGTAAATCCTTACTCTTAATAAAATAAGGATGAGAGAAAGGCCAGTGATGGGCTGCCCTGCGCAATTTCCAAAGGGAAGGTTGCCTGGCTATTCTGTGCATTTTTGGAGAGCAACAGGAAACCTAGATGATTTACACAATTTTGGAGAGTAAGGTTGGTTCCCACTCCATATTTGTGCAATTTTCGAAGTGAGCATAACAACCAGAAAAATACCAAGTTCCGGAATGTCAACCTGCGGGTGGGAGGTAAACAAGTTGGCAAGCACAGGCTGATAAGCCAATGAAACTCAACTGAATCATATGTACTTGGACAATGCAAGGCATGCTACTAAGGATGGTTAGTGGGGAGGCTCCAAAATGAAGCTAAGGCAAAATTTTGGAAAGCGTTCTAGCCGCTACAACGCTTGGCAACGCACTGGTAGAACTCCATCTCTCTGAACGAACCTTGTTTCGTGAAAATCAAGTCTAACTCCTCTAGAAGTATTGTTCAATTCTTGGATCATCTTGGTTTCCACACTAGCTTGATTGAAAGATGTAGCACCTGCCATGATCTTGATCAGTCAGCACACATTCCAAGCCAAGTCAACAAATTTGTTTCGATTGGGGATGAGGGGTATATTGGTACACAAGTAATATGATTGTCAGAGTTTAAGTTTATTCTCTAGTGTTGCTCCACTGTCAGCAGGCCTGGATAGTACCCCGACGAAGTCACACAGGAACACAAGCATCGCTCCACTGCCAACAAGCTTGGTCAGTACCCCGGCGGAGTTACTTGCATCACCTCTCTACGCAAGAAGCCTTTCTCTTCTTCCGCCTTATTCATTTTTAAAAAAAATCGCATTTTTTTTAAGAAATGTGCATAAGAACTTATTTATTTCAAAGGCGGAACAGTGATCCCGACTTATTGAGAGCATAAGAGGTTGTTCCTTCAGAAAAGTATTTTATATATACCTCTAACATACTTGTTAAGGTTTTCCCCGTCACCTTACTCTACTTGATTGAGCTGACAAGGGTTAACCCAAAACAACTAACTAGAGTAGGTGATACTAGTTAGTGCGCAAGCATTGTGTTTTCACCAAGATTCACTTCGAACAAAACTTATTTTCCATTGGTGTATCATTGACTGAAAGCCAACAATTTCTACATAAAGAGATTGGACAACCGATAACCAAGTATTGATAGTTGTACAAGTCATCTTGTACTTTACCTTGCTTGTTTCAAGAGTCTGTCACGGTTTCATGCGAAACTAACCTATGGACGAAAACAAGAAAACAAACAAAACAGTGAAGAGCAAAAGTAAATGTGAAAGCAAAGAAAGTAAGCAAAGTAAGCATGCAAGCAAAAAAAAAATCAAGAAAGTAAATATGCATGCAAGAAAACAAGACAAAAATCAAACACTACTCCTACTCCTAGGCTAACGATGCATGGGCCTGATTATGTGAAGTGATACTTCCAATGCAGCCATCGCCACATTGGTTGACCCATGTTGGTGAAGGCATGTTTGCGAACAACACAATCAAGCGAACCATCAAACATGAAATATATAACAATGAAGACAAACACACTCTGAGTTTCAATGCGTCCACAGAAAAGAAATGAGTGCATGTGCACGACATGCACTCTGTGGACTTACCATGGTGTTGTGATACACTGCATGCAGATGTTAAGAATATGCACTCTCTTGACTGTGACATGAAAGGGAACTTTAGAAAAATAGACAACTTACGTCGTGCAAGTGTGCTCGCTGTGTAAGATTCCTCCAATGCATGAGCGATGGGATCATATGATTTTGGGTGGAGGAAGAAAAATATGTGTGTTGGATTGATCTTCAATGTATACAGATGAGTGATGAGGAGCCTTGGGCATTTCAACAATTTCTAGATCAGAAGTGAAACCAACCTCAGGACAGCAAGGACATGACATAATCATCAACTCGGGCTGAAGTGCCTCGACAGCTTGCGGGGTTTGAACTTCATCGACATATAGATCATCATAAACAAGTGGCTTTGAAAAATCAACAACAATAGAATCAACATCATGATTGAATACAGGAGTAAATAGATCACAACAGCTACGATCAAAAAAATCAATGAGTTCATCGGCATCCGCATGATCTAATTAATCAAACAGAGGGGTAGATGAGAAGCAAGAATGTTCACCCTCTGCATTTCTGGAAAAGGCATATGAAAAATCAAGTGGATTTTCAATGAAGAATTTGTCCTCTCCGTTGTCAAATGATGGACTGACATCGGGTATGTTCTACGAATGATCGGGTAGATGCATCCATGGAAGGATTTACACCAGGAAAATTACAAATAGCAGACTCACCAAAGATGTCAGGAAAAAGTGGGGGAGGCGCAGACAGGAGGAGGTCATCCTTCACCGCGGGTTCATGTTCTGATTACCAGTCATACTTATCGTAAATGACAGCGCAGGTTGGTTGTACAACATCCTCTGTCGATGGCTTGATCCTCGTTCACAACAAGTGTAGAGTCCGGAACGGAAGAACACAAGACCTTGCAATCCAGAAGATCAGCAGAACGTGAAGATGAAGGTTGAGGTAACAAGTACATGTGACAACCCATGGGATTCCCAACCAAATCTGCGCAAAAATTAAGAATGGTGATGGTGGGAGGATGTGACAGTTGAACAGATGTGTCTGCATGTTCTCCCACATCACTCTACAGGGGTGGAGTTGTTTGATGAGGGGAAGGCAGACAGTTACTTGTGACAGTAAATGTATCCACTTGTGATTGCATAGCCCCATCACCAAAGTATGTTGAGCGGGGTTTGAACTTTAACTTCATTTTGGGACAGAGTGATTTGGTAAGACAGTATTCAAATCTGTCCATGAGATATTGGAATTTCATATGGTTTTTCGAAGCTTCAAATTGGCCTAAATGGAAGCGTTGCCAAAAATCCATAGGATGTTTATGCGAGGCCTTCCGTTGTTTTAACATTTTATTTTCAAGAGCTTCAGGATCAAAATGATGGAAAATAAATTCAATTAGATCGTATAAGTGCTTAAATGAGTGCATGCAATTGTGAGGCAGGTCGTGGCACCATCGTTGTGGGGATTCGTGAAATGTGGTTTCAAGCAGCATGTTGGCCTCTACTTCATCAAACTCTTCCGCATCCTCCAAGAATGCTAGGAAGTCATATAAGTGCACAGGTTGAGCCACTTCGCCTTCACCATCATACGTGATTTCAAACAAGAGATCAAAGACCTCCTTCGTGATTTCAAAGGGATGTGCATTGGACAGACATCGCGGAGGGTGAACTACAACGATATTCATGATAGATGTGCGAAGATTCAAAACAAGATGTGAGGACTTATCTTGTCATATGGCCCTCCTTCTAGCGCCAAAAATGTTGATGGTGTTGGACCTGCCAACATGTCAGGGGATCTCCTCGGTAGGAAGTCCCAACTAGACCTCAAACCGTTTGGAGTAGAAGTCCCAGCAGTGGGTAGTATAGTATCACCTTGACTGCGGTTGTGCGCAAAGGTAAGTAAGATGTCCTTGTTGGTAGCAAGGGTGTGACCTTATAGCAAGTCAAGGAAGGTGCATGAAAGGCTCTGACACACGGAAGGGGGGAAGAGTGCACCCCTTAGAAACCTGTGATAGCACGCAGCTTGAAAGGGAACACACGAGCAGAAAGACATCATGAGATGGAAAGTAGGATAGTCGGCGATCCAAAGTGATGGGTTATATCAACAACACGTTTTGATAAGATTCATACAAACACATATGGAATAGTCCATACATACAAGCGTAAATAACAACTACATACATCACTAAAGTAACTAGGATAGCCGAACTACAATAATAACATATGCATGAAACATGTTGGCTCTGTTATATTAAAAGAGTGAAAGATCAAATCATACATACAACCATGACTTCAACTAGCCCCGATAGTGGAACATTATAATCACTACCACATGCTCCTCCAAAGAGATGTACTAGCTCTGCACTATGGAGAACCCAAGGCTCGTTACAATACACTCCAATCTTTCTCTAGGTTATCCTATAGGAAGCTTAGCTCCCAAAACCTGTACAATGAGTTATGAGGTTCTATAAATAGCAAAGGGTGGGGTGACCCTTGACATTCCCCTCTGTGACTCTTCACCTACCCTCATGACTCTTCAACTACTACATAACTGTTACATTCTACTATCGATACTTGGTCTTTCACTTTTACAACATGTGTAAATTACAATCTGCATATGTACCCATGTGAGACAAACATAGGCTCGACTAAGCCATGCAAGACATCACTAAGACTCGGAGAGTTGTGGGAAGACTAACTCTTTGACATCCTCGTGATGATCGACAATGGTGAACTGATGCCAAGCTTGGTAGTCTGTTATGGTGTTCGTGTACTCTGTGGTGACATCCTTCTGAAAGCGAACTCTTGCCTTCATTGCATCTAGGTAAACTGATTTGGCGCCTCTCTCCAACTCGTCAGATAACATTTGCATCATAATCTTGAGTGCAGCCGGATCAACAACATATTGATGCATAGTGTTTGCACTCATCCGCAAGTCTGCACTGGTGGCTACGCGCATCAACTAATCAAAGTACATGCCCATCTCCAGTCAGAGTTGGTTCTTTGACTTCATCTCGGTGAGTGTGCTAATGGATGGGATCGCATGGGTGCGCACAATGACATCCATTCTCATGAACAGTCGTGCATGTGAAGTCTGTAAACTGGTGATGAGCTGCGGGAGTTCCTCATAGTTCTGGATCTGACTCCGGATGCGTGCCTTCAACTCTACCGCCTTTGGCTTCATCATCTTTAGGAAGTGAAATGGGCCTCTTTTGTACCTCATTGTCCATATTTGCATGTTATCGACAATAGTGTGCCTATATGACAAGATGCATGCTCTCCTAGCACAACGTTGTTTCCAACCGTTGATATGGACAACTAACTTATGCATGGTGACAAATCTGAAGTACAACTTCCGCATGGTTGTCTTGAGAGACGATACTTCATCCAGTATCTCTCTCCTCAACTCTGCTCTGGACGATACTATAACTTGCTCTTCTCCCTGCTTGGCCGCTTGTAACTCCTTAGCCATGCGCTCGTTCTCAGTTATCATGAATCTAACACTACAGTTGGTGGCTTCGTCATATGCTTTGGTAGCATCGACCAATGCAGTTGGATGTTTGTGCACATCGGACACGATCACTTGTTCTTCAAACTACACAAGAGATACATGGACATATGGAGTCGGCACTTTGTGCAACTGCACAACCCTGTGTTGTGACTCGTCGAAAGATATGTTGTGCATCTCTGCTTCTGGATTGTCTTCAAGGATTACAATGTCTCCTTAATCACTTGGGACTTGATCCTCTTCTGGGTCTGGTGAAGCCGGTGGGGTGACCTCTTGGTCCTGAGGCATGAGGTCAATATCCTGATCTAACTTTGGCTACACCATATCTATGTCCATTTTCTCTAGCATCTATTCAATCTCTTGAGAAAAGTCCTACTCCTGCAACTGGTCAACCTGTCTGCTATGTGCCAGCTACTCGGATGAGTCAATAACCTGTATGGGCACAGTTTCATCAATATGTGCATGTTGCGCCTCATGTTGTTCCTATTCCTACTACGCTTCCTTCTCTCTTCTGTGCAGCTCCTATTCTTCCCTAAGTTGCTGCTTCAACTCCCGCAACTCATTTTTTGCTTCCTCCAACTTCTGATTCTTCCTTTTCCTTTGCGTGATCCTTTTTTCACGATGTCCCCTCTTAGCTTCAATCCAAAGCTTACCTCAACACAAGTGGATCTGCTTTGAAATTGCAGCTTTGCTCCACCTCTGCGGTATCTACAACTTTCCTGTTGCCTTTGTCAAGCGCAGGTTTGCTGCCCTCTGCTGTTGTTGCTGAAGTTTCTCTCTGAGATGTTGTTGCCTTCTGCTTTTCTAACCACTCTACAGCTATGCTGACTGGTTCATTGAGCCTTTAGAAGTCATAGCAATATCCCCATGGGTCTTCCTCAGGCCAATGGCATGCCCCGTGGCTCCAAGGATGATACACTCTCGCACAGTGGTCCTTCACTAAGCAATGTGGGTCATACAGATTGAAAATTTTGGTGCCAAAGGTGAACCTATTGAATTCTTCAGTCTTGGCCTCAGCATGCTTGAGATTTCATATCTCAAACAACCCGATCCAAAAAGGAAGAGTGGGCCAATGTGCCTTCTTCTTCCTATGCAGTCTAGATGACAACACTGTCGAGATGTGACATGACACTTCTTGCATGACCAACTTATCCATGGCAAACTTCGGTAAAACATGTAGATCCTTCTCTGCATTGTACATCCTTATGAGGTGCCAAGCGGTGAGGCATACTAATTTGCTATGTTGATCAATGCCTCCATCGCTGCCTGCAACATGAAAGGTGGATCCTTCTCAAAGATCATTTTGTACACCAAGGTGACAGAATGGTATGATAATTGTATGATAACTCCACGGAAGTTGCATTCAGAGAACAACCTGCAATAAATGCACAGAGGTTTCCGAAGGTGTCCATGCCCAACCCAAGCCTGGGAACTGCTGACGAGCACAAACTGCATCAAGTATGTAAGTGGACATGAATAACTTCACTTGTTGACCCTTGGGCAGATGTTGGGCTTCTGTCACTTGTTCCTTCAACTTGAGAGCCAACATGTTAGACCAGTTGAAAGGTATTCTTTCACTCACCAGTTGATCCAACATAATCAGCCAACTCTGCGGGAAGGTTTCTGTGCTCTCTTGGTCGTATAAGCGGCATGCAAAGATGACCAAGAGTTGATATTCCTTACCTAATATCCTTGTCTTGTACACTTGGTTGGGTGTTGTCCTAAACTTGGACATCTCTTTCACCCAGATCTTCAAGATGTCTCTTGAGTTTGCACTATTGTTGGGTCTTGTGAAGAGTGTATCCATCGCGATCACCAATTGTGGCAAGTGATACATCTCCTGAAAGCCATTTGGCCTTAAGGTAGCAAGTTATGTTCCACTGAAACTGCTCAACTCCATTATCTCTGGATCAGTATGCGAGACAATCCAGTGGATCACACAGGATACCTACATGCAATCCAGTACAAGCCAGACTTGTTTATGTTGACATAGACCATGCAGTCTTCCAGATTCTCCTCAAATGTGCCTGAAAAGGTGTCATTGATGTCCTGCCATTTCATCTTGATCTCCTTGTCTATGAACAACTTAGTGTCTTCATAGATAGGCAAGCTCATAGACACTTTCTCAACTGCATCTTCAGTTGTGCTCTCGACGGTGTCCTTTGACCCTGGTCTCTTGGAAGCCATTGTACCTATACTGCTGAGAGACGGTCGAACACCTGTGATACCTAGAGAGAGAGAAACACTCATGGAAAGCACAATTTCAGTTGAAAACCAAAACAACTTGAGGATTGACATGCAACACAACTGGGTGACTAACTGAAAAGATTGCGTAATTTTCACCGGGACGTTGGGAGACTAACTGCCAAAACTGCGCAGAATATAGTCTGGGTTGTCAATGGGCTCACTGGTTGCTAAAACTGCACAGAGCATAATTCAACTTGGCCTGCTTAGGACTGAAACTGCGCAATGCGCAGTTTTAGACAGCAATGACTACAACGCAGCAAATGCATTTGTGTAATTCTGGGGGCCAGCAGGGCACTGCCTCTCAGAATTGCACAGAGCAATCCTGGAGGTCACTTTTGGGCCAAATCTACATAATTTCTGGGAGGAAGGGAGAGCCTTCACTCTCATAAATGCATAGTGCAAGCCAAGCAAGGCAAGACCTGGGCCAAGGCATCCCAAACCCACTGACGGGAGACTGAAAACATAAAGCGGTTGACTGCATGGAGAAGTTGAGTGCAGAGAAGAGTGAATGATCATGTATGCAAACAGTAAGTGCATGATTCAAAAAATGGGAAAACAAGTAAGTGTGTGAAGCGAGTCGCTGAAACAACGACCGTTAGTGCAAAAACAGTGTCATTCATACGACAACAGTGAGATGCAATGAAAAGCTTGGAACAGTGCTTCTATAAGCTAACATGCATTAAAACGACAACAAGTGTTCAACAAAACCAAGCAAATAGCACTCACATAAACCGAAATACAAAAAGCGACTGAAAAGCAACAAAAGACATGAAAAGAGGACTTACCTAGGAAAATTTGAGCTAAGTGTGTTGAATTCTCCTAGATGCGATGTGGGATCCCAGAGCTCCAAGATCGATGTGAGGAATGAGCTCTGAAGTGTCGAATAAATAGTTTTGATAAGATCGAGGCTTATGATGCGCATGCCACAAATCTAGGAAAAAGTGACACTTGGCAGGAGGTTTCTAAAACGGATTTTGCATGTAACCTCCAGCTACTAAAAATAGATCCCTAAAATCTAGGGATGTTTTTTTTCTTTTTTTCTTTTTTTAGGAAAAGCAACCCATGCATGCAAATCAAGATTGGTCAGTCTTGGAGGGAACTGGTCAACTTGGGAGCACATGCAATGAACTGCAAGCCTTGGAGTGACTTTTCTGCAGTTTCTGGGTTGAGCTGGTCTAGCTATCCCTCAGGCTCTACGCAATTTCTGGACTGAAGCCCTAGCTGTCAGCCAGAACTGCACAATTTTTTAGAGCAAGCCCAGTGATGGGCTTCTCTGTGCAATTTCCAGAGGGAAGGTTGCTTGATTGTTCTGCACATTTCTGGAGAGCAGCAAGAAGCCTATATGATTTGCACAATTCTGGAGAGCAACAAGAAGCCTATATGATTTACACAATTCTGGAGAGGAAGGTTGGTTCCCCTCCAGACTTGCGCAATTTTCCAAGTGAGCATAACAACCAGAAAAAGACCAAGTTCCGGAATGTCAGCCTGTGGGTGGGAGGCAAACAAGTTGGCAAGCACAAGTTGATAAGCCAATGAAACTCAACTGAATCATATGTACTTGTACAATACAAGACATGTTGCTAAGGATGGTTAGTAGGGAGGCTCCAAAATGAAGCTAAGGAAATTTTTTGGAAAGTGTTGTAGCTGCTACAACAGGTGGAAAATCACCTATAGGGTATCTTGTGTGGTTTTCACAAGGTCCAAAATAGTACACAAAAAACCTAGAGGGGACAAAAAAGGAAGCAAGCCTTTGGGGGAGGACTACACCGTGTTTGGGTAGTGGTTTGGGGTGGTTGTTGTTTACCCTAACCAATCCTATGAATGCACAGATCCCAAGGCAAGGAGGCAACTACAATATTTGCATATGTCTCCTTGATTGATGGTTGGATGCTAGGTGGATGAGTGTCCTAGGAGAGGACTAATTGAAGAAGTTTGTTAGCATCCATGTGGAGGGGTTTCTTAGGTGTTGGATGCCCTAACTAGGAGTAGATGCTACAATAGACTTGTTCACTCATGGATTGTTGGAGGGAAGTGTGAGAGTGGATTAGTGTGAACGTCATTGGGTGTTTATGACCTGCTGGAGGACAACATGATAGTGTCCAAGTTGGAGCCCAGTGTGCAACACTATGATGAACAAAAGTGGTTGCTAGAGTGGTAGTTGTTGAGCTTAAGGGTTGACGAACCAGAGGAGTAGTTGAGCAGCCCTAGCCTTGTGTGTGGAGAAGGACTTCTACAGCAGATGATGGGAAGTCCTCCTAACCTATGTTCATTGTGGAAGATGGACATCTTGCAGTGATAGGTGGCAACCCTCATGCCCTATGTTGGTCTTCGTTAGAGCAGCGCAGGAAGACCATTGTGGGTTGAATTCCCTGAGTAGTTGAGGAGTAGCAGTGGGCAGATCGAGAGTTGCTCACAAGTGGAGCTATGAACAACTCGACGAGAGTATCGATGTGTTGTGCCCTTGATGGAATACCGCACAACTAGTGAGCAGATTGACAACCGAGGTTCAGTGGTCAGATGGACTTGGATTGTTGATAAAGGTAGAAGTTGCAGATTAGAAGCCGCAGGACCAGGCAGGTACACGATATGACCAAGGCAGTCGTGAGGAGCTCTACATCAGCTAAACGGTTAGAGTATCTTGTTGAGGTAGATTGGTTGTCAATGTACTTACGCCAAGCCCCAGTTTTGTATCTTGTATCAGTGGATGTATGAGGGCCATTATCCTTGGTATGGGAGCCCTAAAATGTTGTATTATATGTTGATTAATATAACAAAATTGGGTTGAAAATTGTAAAACATTATCTATATTTTGTGCACTAGAAGATTCACTATTATTTATATTTCATTGTGCAAAGTAGTATTGTTGTGATTCTTGCTTTGGTAGTGTCAGAAATTTTAAGATTCTATCCTAGACCCAAGATCATGGAAATTCAACATGGTATCAGAGAGTATCTGAACTACTTTGAAAGACGATGAATCAGAGTGTGCACAGCGAAGCAACTCAGAAGGAGTTGTGGGTGACTAGATCATGGAGCAGAAGGTTCAGCTGAAGACATGGAGATGTGGTCTTGATTGGCTTGGTAGCAAGATTAGATGGGAGTTCTGGTGGATTGGTGGTGAGCTTGGTTAACAATTTTTTTTGTAAGGCAAATTATTGATCATGGACTTTTGTTGTTTTGTCATGTATGGTTGGGACAACTCGAGGGTTTCTTTAGCTTGGACAAGATCAGATTGATTGAGATATCTTTATGTGATGGACTTCAGATTGGCAAGCTAGAGTCTTCATCAGATTGTGATGTTGCATATCCGAGATTGGATGGATTTGCATGAGTGGTATTTGATCCAGGAGAATGGGTGCTTGCAAGATTGAGCCAGTGGAGATCATGTAGGCTCAGAGGGAGTCTAGCCTCAGAGGGAGAAACCATATGGAGGTTTGGGATCTTTAGGTTCATATGTGATGAGGTAGAGGCACTACCGATATTGTCGGGTTCATTCTACAGGGTATGTTGTAGTGATGGATGCCAGACGGGTTAGTGTCGCTAGAGATGATGATGGTTACATCTTAGTATTGGAAGTACCTCCCTTGCTAAGAGGGATTGTTTATTTTTGTAGCTTGGGAGGTAATCCAAACCATGAGGATCGAGGGTTTGGAGGAAGGAGCTTCACAAAGTGACCATGTGGGCTTGAAACCCAAGCTTCGGTTTTTTCACCCATCGGTGTTTGGGCCAAAACCATGACGATATTTCAACATGTGATGGATGAGGATGATAGTACTCATCAAGATGAATCTGATGCAATGAAAATCATCCAATTTTGAGTTTTCATTGTTGAGTTATGAATTTTTTAAGTTATGTGTGGGCTAATTTGTCAAGGGATGCATGTCGGCTAGGGCTAGTTTAGCCCTCTTGACATTTATTGGAGACCTTTTGTTGGATATAAATAAGATTTGAGTTTGGAGTTATTTGGATCATTCCATGTGCATCAAATCTCAAGTTTGGACTCTTATTTGAACAGTGGATCTGAGGCAAGGAGGCTAGGGCAAGGAGTATGAGTTTGTGGAGAGATATTCTCTGTTTTGAGGTGTGTATTTCTTGCAGAGACAAGTCGCATGCCTGAGGCATCATGTGTGGTGTTTAGGAGGACCGTTTGGGCAGTTTCTCTCTAGTTCTTGAAGCATACTTCTTTCTAGATCAAGCTGCTTTCACAAAGGTAAGTTTGGGTGCATTTTTGTGGTGTAGTTTGTCATTGTTTGGGTCGCAGGAAAGTGCTGCTACAGTAGCAGACTGGAGGCACGTTTTGGAGGGTCGAGAGACCTAGTAAAGGCTCTCTACCCTAGACACAAATACTCTAGGAACAATGCATTCAAAGAAGGTTGTCTTCCTTTGTTTGTGTGAATTTTGTATTGTTGTGGTGGACAGTCCCCTGTAGGGTGTCTTGTGTGGTTTTCATAAGGTCCAAAACAATACACAAGAATCCTAGAGGGGAAAACAAACGAAGAAGGCCTTTGGGAGAGGACTACACAGTGTTTTGGCAATGGTTTGTGGTTGTTGTTGTTGGACACCTAATCCTAAATGGGTTAGTGTGGAAGTTGAATGGACAAAAGCAGTCCAAGAGACCTTGGGATCTGAAACCCAAGAGTCACATATTGTACTATAAATGTATATCTGATGTTAATAAAAAAATGAACTAACATGATTTATCTTTCCTATTCTATGTTTCCCATGTGTGTTTAACATGGTATCAGAGCCATGATGTGTGGCCTGTGTAGTTTTCTCACGGTTTAGCAACTGGACTGAGCTGCCTTGAATAATGCTGGCCTCCATTGATTATCCACACCTGCGCTGCCCTGACATATTCTATTTATGATTCCTGCGCTTCTCTGATCATAAACGTTTCATATTCTCGGAATGATGTCCATCAGTTAAATTCAAATTCTGGTTGCCATATTCCCTTGAAACTGTTGTTGCTTAAAACCTGACATACGTTTGAACTGTGGACGCTTGTGTTACAGTGTGTGGGGTCTGTCATATTCCATTTATCAGACCTGCGTCTGACATTACCTGCATTCTGAATAATTTCTCATTTGAATCAGTGTGTAGCGGTTTTGGACGGCCATACAGCTCCAGCAAAGTGTATCAGTGCAAGCATTGATGATTTGTTGAACGCTGCCTGACAAAGAATTGTGGAGGACGCAGCTGGTATCATCGTTCTGAATGAGCAGAGCATTAAAACTGAAATGATGGTGCACTGCACCACCTCTGTCGCTGCCCAGTGTAACGTTTGCCTGAATGCACCAAACTGAATCGGATTTTGCAATTCATTTATGCCATACGCATCTGCCTGAAACGTTCTCTGCGCTTGTCAGCTATGCGTTTTCTGTATTCTCCCATGCAAAAATGCAAAAACGCTTCTGCCATTATTCTGTCCTCAAACGCCTCTCTCGTTCATTTGCAACGCGTCGTGTGCTGTGCTGCGTCTGCCTCTGTTTTCTGAAATCTATTATCTATTGAATGCAAGTTTCTTCGGACCTTTCTCGGCCCAGTCCGCGTTGTTTTCATCGTTTTCCTGCCTTTGACGTGTGAAAGTAGGATTTCTGAAGGAAAAAGGTTTTGCTGCCTCACCATCAGAATTCATCCGAGACAAAACTCCTGCAGGGGAGCTACTGTGACGAACGAGGCTACTCTTGGTCGCTGACAGTGGTAGGCTATTTGCTCTTTCACCCGGCGAATCAATAGCGTTATAGAGAACTGGATTCTGTTTGAACGTGTTGTTAATAAGCTGTTCACCAGACTGCGGGCCTTGTGCTTGGCACATCTTCGACATCTGAGAGCTGCAAAAGCTGTTTTGGGACGTCTCCATTCCATTTTCAAGAACTGAAGCAACGTGATTGCGTTTGCCAACGTTTGCCTGAAATTAAATTGCACAGTGGGTGTTGTGGTCTAGTTGAAGAAGCAAATTGGTGTTGTTTCAGATCCGAACCAGCTAACCGAATCGATTGTTCGTCAAGTTCCGTCCGTCCCTTTCTCGACCAAAACATTTGTACCACGGGATATCGCAAGAAGGGTCTTTTTATTTATGCCCGTAAGGTATATAAGCTCGTAGGCCTTTAACCCTTTCGCATTAGCAGCGAAAATCAATGTGTTTTTCAAATTAAAAAAAAAAGCAGAGCGTCTCCCTTGAATATTCACAAGCTAATTTTATTATATTGAGGTTAACTCGTAATAAGCCGTATGTTACATCGTCTCTGGTGTGGATGCCGTATACTTAATGGATATACATCGCGGCAATTTAGGAAGAGCATATTTATGTATGAATGCGTGTATATATAAATACATACGTGATATTACAGCAGAGAATTGCGTGGGGAATGAGGCAATCCGATGCCTTTGAGCACACAGTAAAGGGGCTGTAGAGAGCGTGGACTTTGGGCAGAGAATATATACATTAGATATATATATATATATATATATATATATATATATATATACAGCGAGAATCCGTTCATTTGGATGGATAGAGAGATATGTTTAGGAGGGACCCAATTGAATTAGAAGATGGTTGCCTACAAGTAATGCAGACACGCCTCCTCACACATGGTATACTCAACCAAACCGAGTCAAGAGCTGAGTCGCGTGGTGGAGAAAACCAACGAGAAGTAGAAGACGAAGCATCGTGGAGAGTGTGGATTTTTGAGATTAGAGATTGACAGCGCCAACGCTGAGCAGACTGCTTCTTAATCAGCTTTTCACTTTGCAATCCAATCCAATATCCTATTCCACCCTTCACCCACCGCCACCCCGGAAGTCTGTTTTTCTGTACAATTTTGACCACTGGGCATCCTCTATACGTAAAATTCTGGTTACCCACCAGGAAGTATCGCGTGTTTTTTTAGACTTCTAGAAGCGAGGACTGAGCTCCCGGAGGCATCTGTTTTAAAGCTTGCTTTGAGCTTTCTTTTCCAGTAGTTAGTTATTTGATTCATATTGGTTGCAGAGGATTTTCAGAGTTTGATGATGATACAAGGACTGTGCTGAAGAGGGAATCTATTCTTCCATTTCCTGGGCAGCGTACTTGTTTCTTCGTGGCATAAAGAATGATCTAGCCCCAAGGCTACAAACTTGTATTTTCTGTGGTTGTTTCAGTTGAGCAGCATATCATTGTACCTGTGCTTGAAATCTTAATGAGTATAGACTATTGGAAGTGATGTTTGGTGATGTACCTCTGCTATAGAGGGTCTCAAACTTCCTCATCTCATTGGATGTGTGGCTGTGAATATATTGAAGACACTCCATATTTATTTCTCTGTCTTGGAGCTGAATACGTTGCATATATTATCACTGTGGTGTTTTCTCTGTAATGATGGAGCTTCTTTAATGTTATAACACTTATCTACAGCCACTGTTCTTCCTAACATTTGCTGGTATATTCTACTTCAGATCTCTGTTATTATTAGAGTTGATATATCAGAGGTATATGTAATCCATTCCTGTAGTTGAAGTTCGAATTTCAAAGAAGGAAGAAGTCATTTAGTTGTGCATCCATACAAAGCGTATCTTGGTATACCTGAGCATTTTAAGGGTGAAACATATCTATTGTATCTGTGTTGGAAGGACTTTGAGCCTCTCATTCTTGCTGTGAAATTTCTACAGAATTTAAAGAACAAAATCTCTGAAAGTCTGGTGATATTTGTATAATTTTGACAGTTTCAAGATATCTCTGGTTGATTTTTCCCTTTAAGCTATAGGGCTCTCTTGTGCAACTTGAAGATATTTAGCAGCTTACATTTTTCTGTGGGATTTGGAGGATTTTTAAGGTGTAGAAAAATGGCTAAGCTTGAAAGAATATTAGAGTTATTGAGAACTCTAATCATGTCCACTGCTAACAGCACAGTCAAAATTAACAAAGCCTCTCTTTCAAACATTCAAACATGTCTGCAATATGCACAAGAAAAGATAGAGTTTTTGCAGCTTGAATCACAACTGCAGTAGGAAGAATTACAGCAGTGGAGTCATCATTCTGAACCTGTTTCTGTTCAGAACAATGAAACAGACTCCCATAAACAGCAAGTCAATAATGTTACAGTTCATTCAGATAAAGCAGCAGTTGTACATGCAGATGCAGAAGTTCAGTCTGCACTTCCCAAGCCCATCATCAGACCTTGGGAACAACTTGTCCACAACAAGCACAAAACTGGTCTTGGATATGACAAGGACTTGTCATTTCATATTCCAGACTACACCAAGCCCATTCAGTTTCAGAGTGCTAGATTCATTTATGACAATTCACCTGCTCCTCATGACAATTCAGCTTCAGCTGTTCCAGACTCTGCCCCTCTTCCACAACAACAACAACAGATCATAAAATGCCAACACTGTGGCTGAGTTGGCCATTTGAAAGATCACTGTTTTGATCTTCATCCATGTAAGCACTGTCATAAAACCAGCCATTCTTCACACAGATGCTTCAAAAACAAACGTCCTGCAAGAACAAAGATTCATCTTGGATGGATCGCTTCTTGGCAATGGGCATCAACAGCCAAGAAGATATTCCAAACACATGTGAGAACTTGTTCCAGAATATTGAACAGTCTTGCAGTTGAGTTTTCTCCATCTTCTCACCTTGTATCTGACAGGGGGGAAATGATGGTCATCTACAAGCTTCAAAGTCACATCAAGCAAGCCTGAGCCACAACCTGCCACACCAGTTTCAGAGTTGTAGCCAGAGACAAAGATGCCTGAACATGCCTTCAGTTGGAAATCTGGGACACTTCCTCTAGCAGAAGACTCCAGCTTCTTGCCAGTTTTGGAAGAGTTCCAGGAATTACAGAGTTGTTGGTCATCCTTAAACCATCACAGATTAAGAACACTTCCTCTAGCAGAAGACTCCAGCTTCTTGCCAGTTTTGGAAGAGTTCCAGGAATTACAGAGTTGTTGGTCATCCTTAAACCATCACAGATTAAGAACACTTCCTCTAGCAGAAGACTCCAGCTTCTTGCCAGTTTTGGAAGAGTTCCAGGAATTGCATTAAGCATTCCAGAGTTGTTGGTTATCCTTAAACCATCACAGGTTGAGACTTCCCTTTTCAGGTTGAAGTTTTACCTTTTATGCGGGGTGAGACCTCCCTTTTATGGTTAAAGGTTTCCCTCTTTAAAACAATAGGATCACTTCCTCTAGCAGAAAACTTCAGTTTCTTGCCAGTATTGGAAGAGTTCCGGGAACTGCACTAAGCGTTCCAGTGTTGGTGGTCATCCTTAAACCACCGCCCTTTTTTACCAACATTTCATAGAGCACATTCAGCCTAGTGCTGCCATGCATTTTTTGTACATTTTGTATTACAGCTCTCTTCTTGGACTCATACATAAGCCTTCGGATTAAGGGGGGGGATGTTGGACACCTAATCCTAAATGGGTTAGTGTGTAAGTTGAATGGACAAAAGCAGTTCAAGAGACCTTAGGATCTGAAACCCAAGAGTCACATATTGTACTATAAATGTATATCTGATGTTAGTAAAAAAATGAACTCACATGATTTATCTTTCCTATTCTATGTTTCCCATGTGTGTTTAACAGTTGTTGTGTACCCTAATGAGTCCTATGAATGCACAAATCCCAAGGCAAAGAAGCAACAACAGTATTTGCAGATGCCTCCTTGATTGATGGTTGGATTCTAGGTGGATGAGTGTCCTAGGAAAGGACAGATTAGAGAAGTCTGTTCGGAGCCATGTGGAGGGGTTTCCTAACTGTTGGATGCCCTAACTAGGAGCAGATGCTACAGCAGACTTGGTCACTCGTGGATTGTTGGAGGGCAGCGTGGTCTGCTAGAGGACAACATGATAATGTCCAAGTTGGACCTCGATGTGCAACACTTTGATGGAAAAAATTGGTTGCTAGAGTGGCAGTTATTGAGCTCAAGGGTTGACGAACTAGAGGAGCAGTTGAGCAGCCATAGCCTTGTGTGTGGAGAAGGACTTCTATAGTAGATGAGGGTTTCCACCTATCACTCCAAGATTTCCATCTCCCACAATGATAACTTCATTGTTCATTGTTGGAGATGGACATCTTGCGGTGATAGGTGGCATCCCTTATCTGTTGTAAAATTCCTTCTCCATACATAAGGCTAGGGTTGCTCAACTTCTCCTCTGGTTTGTCAACCCTTGAGCTCAACAACTACCACCCTAGCAACCACTTTTGTCCATCAAAGTGTTGCACACTGCACTCCAACTTGGCATTATCACGTTGTCCTCCAACAGAGCCTAAATGCCCAATCATGTTCACACTTGATCCACTGTCACGATGCCCTCCAACAGTCCACGAGTGACCAAGTCCGTTGTAGCATCTGCTCCTAGTTAGGGCATCCAACACCTAGGAAACCCCTCCAAATGGCTGCTAACAGACTTCTCCAATCATTCCTCTCCTAGGACACTCATCCACCTAGAATCCAACCATCAATTAAGGAGACATTTACAAATATTATTGCTTCCTCCTTGCCTTGGGATCTGTGCATTCATAGGACTGGTTAGGGTACATAAAAACAACCTCAAACCACTGATTAAACACGGTGTAGTCCTCTCCCAAAGGCCTGCTTCCTTTGTTGTCCCCTCTAGGCTTCTTGTGTATTGTTTTGGACCTTGTGAAAACCACACAAGACACCCTACATATGATTGTCCACCACGAAAATACAAACTGCCCACAAATAAAGGAAGACACCCTTGTTTGGCTGTGATGTTCCAAAGAGTATTTGTGGATGGGGTAGAGAGCCTTTACTAAGCCTCTCGACCCTCCAAAATGTTCCTCCAATCTTTTGTTGTAGCAGCACTTTCCTGCGACCAAAATAGTGAAAAAACCACGGAAATGCACCCAAACTTACCTCTGTGACAACGGCTTGATTTGGCAATAAGTCTGCTCCAAGAACTAGAGAGAAACTGCCAAACAGTCCTCCTAAACACCACACATGATGCCTCAAGCCTGTGTCTTCTATCTACAAGAAATACACGCCTAAAAATAGAGAATATCTCTCCACCACCTTATGCTCCTTACCCTAGCCTCCTTGCCTCAGATATGTTGTTAAAATCACAGACCAAACTTGAGATTTGATGCACATGGAATGATCTAAATAACTGCAAACTTAACTCTTATTTATATCCAACAAGAGGTCTCCAACAAATTTGTCAAGAGGGCTAAAGTAGCCCTAGCCAACATACTTCCCTTGACAAATTAACCCACACATAACTTCAAAAATTCGCAACTCAACAATGACAACTCAGAATTGATGATTTTCATTGCGTCGGATTCGTCTTGACGAGTACTATCATCCTCATCCATGACATGTCGAAATATCATCACGGTTTTGGCCCAAACACCTATGGGTGCAAAACCCCAGGCTTTGGTTTCAAGCCCACAAGGCCACTTGTGGAGCTCCTTCCTCCAAACACTTGATCCTCAAGGCTTTGAGTACCTCCCAAGCTACAAAAATCAACAAAACTTAGCTAGGAAAACAGGCCATGATTTTTTATCGCATTCATTCAATACCTTAGTGATGCCACAACCCACTATTTGATATGGATGTGCCTTACCAACTTATCTAGAATATATAGGGGTAAGACATGAGGATGATCCAAGCTACCATAAACCTTGATATAAGTAAATGACTCTTCCACGGACCAGTTTTTGACTCGCCGAAGATCATCCATGACGTCTTGAGGCATTCGGGTTGGGCAAGATTCAAAGATGGCTTCATAAATTGGAATCATCACTTTGTGACAAATCCGATAGAAATGCTCATAGTATTTGGATTCCCATAGGATATCATGATAGATATGAATGGGCTTCGGGTCTTGAATAGTCCATTTCCACCCCATGGTCGGGAAATCCATTGTAAAACATAGGGCATCCATGATATATGTAGACATATAGAAAGGAGGAAGCTTATTCTCTGAGATACTCCTACCTCGCCTAAATTCTAAGATATGAGAGGCTAGATTATCAAAGAGCATGGTGGCCCAGTCAAATATAAAACCCTCAACCGCACCATCAATTAAAGGCACCCAATCATTCGATAATTTTAACACATTGTGTTGTGCATGCAACTAACACATCATAGTTGCAACTTGGGAAAATGGAGAACCAAGGGAATCAATTGAGTACTTACCGAACTCCTTAGCTTTATGCTTGTTAGGGTCTTTTCACCACTATCTAATTTTCTCTGATAGGTCTCTGTGTTCCTTTACAAACTCTTCAGCATACTGCTTATTATACACCCATTGTGGCCTTGGTAGATGATACATATTTTCCAAGTCTTTGTTGGTAAAAGAACCTATTGTTGTTCCCTTCAATGTTTGTATATGCCTTTTAGAAATATCCAAGCTTTTGACAACCCAATAGACCATATCTGTATATGGCATTAATCTTGGCCTTGCAGCAATTCTATGAAGAAAAGAATTGGCTGCATATTTTGCAGTATTCTCAGAAACAACGGTATTGTCCTTTGTACTGACTTTTGTCTCTGTGACTTCAAGTCTTTCTTCGTCAAAATATTGATATATTGATTCCCAGGACGAAATTCCAACATCCTTGGTACATAGAGTGTCCGAGAATAACCCCACTCATGGATTCTTTTCATCTATGTCTTCCATAAATGGGCTAGTAGATAGTTGCGGTGAAGCCTTTTTCTTACCCTTGGCTGCTTTCTTCATTTCTTCATTGTGCCAAAGATTAGAGCTCACCTGTAGAAAATAGTCACAAATGTTTTAGCAAAGTATTGTTCACGGCAACAATCAATAGCGAAATAAGGAAAATCAGTGTAAAAATCCCTTTTTGAAATGAGTTGAGAAAACCAAAGCGAAATAAATGTAAAGCATTTATTTACTCGAGACAAATCAATATCATATTTAAATCATCTAGGTGAAAAGACAACGGACCACGTGAAATTTGCCACATTGGATTTCGGAAAGGGATATCGGAAGGAATTATAATTGATCTTACGATACTATACTTTCCGAAATTAAAAGATCTGAAATGAGAAACTTTGAAATGCAAAGGCTCTGATAAAGAAGAGTCCCAAAATAAGTAACCCGCGATGAATAAAACATATAGTATACGAGAAGTTTTCGTACAATTCATTTTTCAGAGGTATTATAAAATAGCGCTTACGAATTGCATGGTCTTGATATGGAATAAGCGAATATAGAATACTTTAAACATAAAGAGAAGGGCTTTGTGAGTTCAAATTTCGGAGATGGTACATCGTAACATCCTTTTTAAAGGTTCTGATAGAAAGGTCTTGATAACAGTTGCTTTAGTTAATAACAATGGGAATATTATTTCAGAGGTTTATTCGTTTCGCAATATCGGGATGTGAGATTTCGGGGAGTGAAATTTCGTAACATTTTGAAAAACAACTATGATAATGGAACATTGATGGCATTTGTTCTGATAAGGAAATAACTTAAGTTTTATAAAAATGGTTTGAGGCGCGCTTACAAACTTATTTCCCTATTGTCCTTTTATTAAACAAAGATAAAATGCTTTAATAGAAACATGAGCAAAATGAAAAGGGTCCCCATTATTTATAAAAAACTAA
Source organism: Pinus tabuliformis (assembly GCA_031772625.1). Taxonomy (NCBI): domain Eukaryota; kingdom Viridiplantae; phylum Streptophyta; class Pinopsida; order Pinales; family Pinaceae; genus Pinus; species Pinus tabuliformis. The sequence goes on along the minus strand of CM062809.1, from coordinate 160,105,933 downwards.
GTGAAATTGCATGTTCTTAAATAGTTACAATTCTTATTCTCACATAAAAAGTATTGTTGCCATACATGTTACTCTAATTGGTTAAACTGGGTTAAGGTTTGTTACCACTCAAAATGGTGTTAAAGTTATGCTTGCATAAAACCAAGGTGATTGTCACTAGGTTTCATTTTCTTAACTTGCATGCAAAGAGAATTACATTACATATTTTAATGAATTTGAAATTAGTAAATACAAATCTTATTATCAACCATAATTTTCAATTTAGTATTTGTTAACCTAGCTATTTGGCAAAGACTTTGCTTTTAAAAGGTAAAAAAGAAAAAATTACCTTCCCCAAAAATCACAAAAAATTAGTTAGTGTGTACTTTGTACCCTCTCATAAAATTACTATTAGTGTGTCCTTTGTGCCTTCTCCAAAAATCACAAAAAAATTAGTGTAACTGTGTACTTTGTACCTTCTCCAAAAATCACTGTGGGGGAGTCCTTTGCACCTCGTGATGCAAATGCTCGGATATCTATCCTTACATCTAAATAAAAAAAGCTAAAAAAGAAAGACAATATCTTTAATGGTAAACAAAGGCGGTGAAATGTGGATACTAGTCGGATGATGTTTTCATTTTACGGTCTTCCTTGAAAAGGAGACCGGGGACAGAGAGTCGGCAAAAGGGGAGTCTACCGGAAGATGACAGTATTGGGCACAATTTTCTTGTACTTAAAGTGTGCGCAAAAACTTTTTATAGGACCATACCTGGATGTAATCACTACAATAATACTTTGGAAATCGTTCTGTGAATACTCATATAACACAACATTACTTGGAGATCTTTCTGTGAATGTGAATCATGATATAACAGAACATTAGTCCATGTAAACGGATTTTATTAATATAAAATTCGTTGTTTTTTTCCCTTTGAAAAAAGGCCTGCACAAAGAAATACTGTAGCCATGACAAGGGATAAAGGGACACAGAAATTTGCATCTAAATTTCTCTGTGCAAAAACTTAGACCATCATTCTTTTGAAACTGGTTGTGTTCAGCCCATTGATTGTAGCTACGGGCACAAGCCAGTTCCTAGCAGTTCTAACTCTGAACTGTACGGATGCCAACCTTAGCTGCAGGCATACAGCAAGACAGAGAGTATGGCTTTCGATCATAAGCTATTTTGAACTGTACAGTCAGAGGTCAAAAAAGAAGAGAAAACAGTAAAAGTTGGTATGTTACTCGACGAGATTGCATTTCAATATAAAACCTTTATGAGACCATAATAAAGGGGGTACGTAATGAGTCAGAGCACACGCACACTCAATGTAAAGCCAAGAATCTTGAAGTAGGTTTGGTTAAATGGTTGCATTGAGTAGATTTTGGTTTCGTAATGAGTGAGAGCACAATCCATGTATGTAAAGCCAAGAATCTTGAAGTTGTTTGCAGGTGAAGTAGGTTAGGTTAAATGGTTGCACAATAGATTTTGGTTAGTTTCTTTGCTGGTGCAACACCTCCGCTTAATTTTCCAAATAAATATATGTGTGTAATTATAATATAGCGTTGGTATAACACGGTCATATTAATTAAATCCATATAATGTGTCACATTATTAAAATTAAAATTAAGTAAATTATAATTTTATTTAAAATAATAATAATAATTAATTTTAGTTCTTTTTCATTTATAATTCTGGAAAATAAGCTGTAAAATTAGCATACATACGTTTGAAGGGAAAAGCGAAGAAAATGTTAATTTAGTGTCATGATTCAAAGTCTAAACGTTAAAAAACATGTGGAAACAATATAATTCGAACATAACAATTATTTCAGTGGTTAAAATTGCTGGAATTGAGACATATGAGGTTTGAGTAGCGACGAAATATATGGAGTTGAAATTGAAATATTTATGTAATATTTAGAGATCAATTAACTGTTATAAAACTGAAGGCCGAGTAAACTTCTAGCTATGTTAACCACCTCACAAATTTGTACAATTACTTACTATAGACCATAAGCAACATACAATGAGATTGCTAGTCATAATTGACAAGTGATGTGTACGTAGCACTAGGTTGGAATAATATTATTTGCAGGGAGGTGAGCGTTCTTACAGTTACAGTTGAAAGAAAGAGACCGCAAGGGAATAGAGAAAAGAGTTTGTAAAGGGCTGCTATTCAAACACACGTCACCTCACCTCTGTGTTGCATTCCTTGCCATGTATCAGAGTTTGCCTGCACACAGGAGAAGAGAATATAAGCATGAATCTAGTTGCAATGATAGAAGATTGCTACAATCGAACTAATGTTTATAATAACAACCCACCCTCTTCTCTTTTAAATTGACTACTCCAACACCGCCATCTCCATCTTTGTATTCATTCAATAATGACAACGAACCAGTAAAGGAAGTAGTGGCCCCTTCGTTGACGTGGAATGCGAGAGATAGCAAGGCAACACTATATAGTAAGCTGGAGATATCAAATAAAATGATACAAATATCCTAAAGGAACTCAACTATGCCATTCCTCTCATCTATTCAGCTGTGGAGTATGAGACCTAAAGGAACTCAACTATGCCATTCCTCTCATCTATTCAGCTGTGGAGTATGAGAAAAGCAATACCGTTGGAACAAAATAGATATGAGAATTTGGGTTTGTTTCCATGGTGTTTAACAGTAATGTGCGGTCCGTTTTGTCTTTAATTTGTTTGTTTTATTAAGATTTTGTTTTTTTACTTACATTTAAAGTCTAAAATATATTTAGGATTTTGTTCTAGACCTAGTTATTGTACTTTTTAATTGAGATGGTACTTTTTAATGACTTAAAATTGAGATGGCATGTCACTAAATGCATGCAGTTTTACTTTGAGATTGTACTTTTTAATTGAGATGGTAGTTTTTAATGACTTAAAATTGAGATGGCATGTCACTAAAGGCAAGTCATAAATCCCATGCTATAGGGATTTTAATGCCTTATAATTGCAGTTTTATTTTGAGATTGTACTTTTTAATTGAGATGGTAGTTTTTAATGACTTAAAATTGAGATGGCATGTCACTAAAGGCAAGTCATAAATCCCATGCTATAGGGATTTTAATGCCTTATAATACGCCCTCTTATGTATGACCATACCATTTCATGCCAAACCCTGTTACATAGATTGAACTCGGAGGCATAGGTGAGTTGGCCAATCGCAAGTACATGGTACTATTTTACATTTAATGCCATTTATCTTTGGGCGAACCAAAACCAAAACGTAGTTCAACGAAAACAAGGATCCTGATAATCTCTTGACTTCTATGCTCGTAGCAAGAGTTATTGTTATCCTCAAAATACCCCTGGAATAGTGTTCAATAACCTCCTCTTACCACCTTACCATATTTCACCTTGCGGGAAATCTTCTTGACTAACTAATATATATTCTTAAAAATATAATTTTAATAATTTAATCGTAAATTATATACATGAAATAGAATATTAAAGTCGAGTAGGTGCTACAGGTAGACCCCGGAAAAAAAGGTGCTACAGGTAGAATGCTAAAATCAAATATAATGGCGACATTGTTGAAAATGACGGTATCATTTTCTAATAAAAAATTAATAAAAGATTAATTTAATAAACTTTATATATATTTTAGGTTATAATTTAGTCATAGTTTGTGAGTGAGATTTGGTTATTTGTGATATGGAAACCAACAATAATATCATTGTCATTTGTATCTTTTTTCTCAAGTATTTTTTAAATTATATATAATTATAATTATAGATATATTATATTAAAATTAAAATATTATAAATATTTTTAATATAATTAATACATTATTAATATATATACATATATAACACTAAGGTGTGAATGCATCATATATTATTAATTTCACATGATTTTATAAGCCTTGAAAACACCTTATTAAATACATAGTGTTACATAATTAAAATACGTCTATACATTATATTTCCATATACAAATGGTATTTCATTAAGTAATTTACTTAATAAAATGTTTTTTTCACTATTATTTTAAAATAATTTTTTTATTATAAATTATTAAATAATTTTTACATATAATTAATAGTATTCAAATAAAATTTATAATGATGATTTTTAACGTTTATTGAGATTAATATGGTCTATCGGATTTTAAGAAGAAAAAGAATCTAATTGTAATCATTCAAAATCTTATTTCTATGCTTAGAAAAAAAGGAAAGAAGCACACCAAAATCACTATAGTTGGGCTGACTTAACAAGTCAAGAAGATTGGAAGTGTGACAAATGTTAAGGAAATGAGAGCAGATGTGAGTAAGGGTTGGACAATCTAAAAGAAAGTGTTTTCATCCTCCACCCTCTGAGTATCGCACAATTGACAGATTCTATCTTCCCAGCTAGTCTCGGCAATAGCGAGTCTCGACAATAGCATTAAATATTACATTCCGATCGTACGTGTCAATTCAATCGGAATTTGGTTTTTGTTTGTATCATATTTGTTAAACTTTTATGTTTTTAAAAATAATATGTTATAAAATATAATTTATATTTAATAAAAAATAATTATTTTTACAATTACTTAAAATATTTTAAAATACATATTTATGAATTAAAGATTATAAGTTAATTAAAATGTTATAATAATTTAAATTTTTATTTTTTTTTATAAATAATAATTATTGACATATGGATATGATATAATTTTATATAAAAAAAATTATATATAATTTATAAAAAAATTGACAAAATTCAACATAGACATCAAACTTATTATTTAAATCTCATTTATTATTATCATTTTTTTTATAAAGAAGAAATACATTGAATATAAAGAATAGATTTTAATCATGGAAATAATGGTATCTATATTAATACCAAATAATAATGTTTATGTTAATGTGATTATAATAATGATAATTCATGTTCATTGAGATCAAAATTAGTTTATCTCATTTTTAAAAACCAAGATTGTTTAAATTTTTTAAAAATTTTGTTTTTAAAAGGGAAAGTTTATTTAAATTCATTGAAATCTTGTTTTTATCCTTTAAAAGTTGTAAGAGAAGCATTCCAAGATTATCATAGTTTTTTAGATTTGGGAGGTTAGAAAGGTAAATGAGTTTTAATTTGAGAAATTGATTTTCATCTTCAACCATCACAAAGATGACAAATTTTTACATCCCACGGTTTTATGAATTTTCCCAATGACCATTGTAGTTATGTAGTTCATGGGAGTTTGTTCTTGTTTTAGTAATGTTGATTTCTTTTTATACTAGTTAGAACTAAAAGATATTTTTGATCTTCTAGAATCCGAGTTACTCCCTCGTAATATCTTGGCTTCCTTTTAATGTCTAACTCTTCTTTGCACCACAAATCCTCTTTAAATTTAGATACAATTATTTTTTTAATATTGTCCGTATGGGTAGGATGACATCCTGCTATATTCCCTAATGATTTAACCAACACATCATCTTGATGCCATCTTTGCTTAAGGTGTTGATAGTAATGGATAGAGTTCAAATTTTTTTTGGGGATTCTCTTATCATCCATGTTGTTTATCTTGTTCATGTACATTAGGTCCTTAACCATAGTTGATCTATAAACTATCATGGATATTCCACTAGATAGTCCATCAAAACATATATGTTACTTAAATATAAATCTATACTATGAAGGGTTAATTCCTTTAGATTCTAGATCCCTTATTACCAATTTTGTTGTTTATGTATGCAATAAATTAAATGTGAAAAATAAAGAAAAGTATTCACAATCACTCACAAACCACAATGAATGCCAATTATTTTCTGGAAAACCCTTTCAAAAGAAAATTCATTCGAAAGGTGAATCTACTATGTCCTCTTTTATCTCGAATTGAAATAATGCAAGTGCAAAGGAGAAGACATTATCTATGTAGTTACCTGAGACATGTGGTCCATGGGCTATTACAAAATGTAAACCCTCTCAATTGTGCTCTCTTTGTCTCTATCCACTCTGAGCTACCTAAACTTGACATGTGGCACATATTCTATAAGGTATTGTAAAGTTCAATAGGATACTTAATTTGTTCTACCTAATGGAATTTACGTAAGACATTATGTTGCATTGAGTTGTGTACATTATGTTACAAGGCTCCAAAGATAAATAAAGGAATTGTTAATATATATATATATCTATATATATATATATATATATATATATATATATATATATATATATATATATATAACTTAAATAATACTACACCACTTATCAATAAATTTTTCATCTCTAAATGTTAGTAGTTAAGCGGTAAAGGCTCAAATCATTATCTATTTTTGCAGATTTTCTTATATGGCATGTATAGTGTACTTTTCTTTTTCATAAATTCAACTTTAGTTTTCTTTTTCATAAGTAAAAAATTAAAATAAATCTAAATCCATATATATGCTCTCTTCATGTACATGATACATCTATTATTATAACTAAGCAAAGTTCCTTGGTAATGATATGTTTTTTCATGCGTGCAACATTGAGTAAGATATAAATATAAAAGTAACTTAACTTGCAAACTTGATAACTTGTACATGAAACAAATAAATCCATTCTAACTACATTCCTCAAACCTGATGTAACATTGATAGAATATAACATCAAATCCACATCACGAATTTAAAAGTCAATGAAGACATTGTCATACACACAAGTTCAAATTCATGTATTTGTATTCCAAATTTGTCTAGTTATACATTTTTCTTTTCTACAAAATGGAACTTCATTCCCAACATAGATAATGGAAGTTCATGCCCATGAATGACATTATGGAAATGCCGCCTCACGACTGATCTAGAAATTGGGTGTATAAGTCACCATCGCCACTCTTGGCACTCCCAAGTGCATTTCCAAAGTGATATTGCTGCAAAAATTCAATAACCAATTAGTTGTAAAATCCAAAATGCATATAATCAATTTCGTTAATTAATGATAAGTTTTTGGTCAACTGCTCATTCTCACCATGAAGATCTAAGGCAATGGAGAAGACTGCCCTTCCTGGGTAGAAGGTGGAGCACTTGGTGATGGATATAGGCATGGTTCAGGGGTGATGGATAAAGGCATGGTGGGAGAAAAATTGGAAAAATGTAGTGGGTTGGGGCGATGATACATCCCTATTGGTTGTACGATAGTGGGAATAACCCTAGGGCGAGCGATCACCCTAGGGGGGGAAATTGGAATGTTGAGGGTGGATGATTGGAACAATGAGAAGGGCGGATGGTTAAAGGGGAGGGGTGGGAATTGGGAAGGGTTTGGGGAGTCGGTTATAGGCATGGGAGAATTTATGAAGGAAAAAGGTGGTGGGTGTGGCCGACAATACATCCCCATTGGTTGTACAATAGGGGGAAGCACCCTCGGGGAGGGAATTGGGATAGTACTGATTGGAGAAGTGCTCCCAATGCTATAGTTTCTTTCATCGACATGCTCATCAAATAATTGGAGTCGACAAGTTGGCCTGTCAACTGTAACAACAAAAAAAGTTCATATAGTTATGCCTATGCATTGCAAATGATAGTATATCATATTTCACATGAAAAAATGCATAACATCAGATTTACCATTTTTGTGTATAATAGAATGTTGCACTAACTCAGGCATGTGGTCCACAGTTCTTTGTCGTTGAGAAGACAACTCCAGTTGTTCATTCATGCTCTTTTTTTTTGCACGAACTCGTCCAACCCTTTCAAATTGTAGTTTATCTTTCCCTGCATTTGACTTGTGACCACAACACCTTTTCTTATTGACTGGGCTCAAGAAACTATGTTTTCTCTTGGTAGTGATCTTGGATGGAGTTATAGTATTGAAAAACATTTTGTTGTATTCTTGACATACTTTGTCTACCAAGTTGTTTAATGCATATGCCTGTTCCAAATTTGTAGGTATTATGGATCTCAATTTCTCATGAGTTGATGAGTTAACACATTTCATCTCATCATCTTCAAATAATGCACTATCTGGTCGTACATTGGTCGTTTCAACATTATATGAGAAATTATCTAAATTATCATTGCTTGTTTCATTATGATAATTTAGAATGGGAGGAGAATCAAAGCATGGTAGAAGCTCTGTTTGGATTTCTGGGCCCAATATAGGTGACTCATTCAAATCAAATAAAATTCTAGGAATTTCTGTAGTAGGATTAGTGACATTAGGGAATACATTTTCACCCAAGCTAATGTTACTTGCCAACATCTCAACTTTCAATACATGTTTACAGATGTTTCCATTTAAGGCCCACTTGCAATTACAAAAGTGTAGAGTGGAATCTTTATATATGACATTGTACCAAAAATCACGAGTATTGTTATTTTGGCTACGAACCCAATAATCGTTGTTACTCTTTTCATCAGGCACACAATCTTCATTTGGGATTTGGTTAGCTCTACACCTGGATGAATTCAACTGTTCCTCAAATTTTCTGGGTCGTACAAAACCAGCTTCTTTTAAACGTTGCATATGATTGTAATATAATACAACCTTTGTCAACAACACATAAATCAACCAATCAACCCGCCTATGGCATGCATTGTTTTTCTCACTTAGGTACCTCTGCTTGATATACTGATGGTAAGACTCAATTGCATTATTTGTATTTTGATTGGAATGTGGAAAATTTCTGTACGCTTTTGCCCACATATATGTAGAAAGAAATTTATTGGTTATGAATTAATAACTATACATATGACATGCAAAAAAGAGTCATTAAAGCCACTTATAAGAAACTTACATATTTTGTTGTTGGCTAACCAAGTTGCTTTAAAATATTCCAAAAACTTTGCATGGTCACTGAATCCTTCAAATAAATTTTCAACTGCCTTTTTTACAGATTCATCATCTGCACATGTGTGCATGATTTCTCCTAAAGCACGGAAAATTCGGATTTGGTTTTCCCTTCCTTGGACTTTGTTTCCAACATTCTTCAACCATGCACGACGAACATGCCACACACATAATAATATTGTACAGTTGATTGAAGACCTGGAATAACATAATTTTTAGAGAGAATATACATTAAGAATATTTTTATGTCTCTTATAAAAAGAATAAACACATCACCTTAATGCTTCAATTTCAACAGTAGCATCATCTGTAATGAAGGCTTTAACATGCCAATCTGGTTGCTCTTTCTTCCCAATGGCAAAGAGAGTTGACATCCATTTACAAATATCAACTATAGTATTGCGTGATGATATCACCCAAGCTACTGGAACCCCATTGTGATGTTTGTCGAAGACCATTAAAGTGTAAAGTTGATACTACATTACAAACAAAGTACATAATTATATTTATATAAGATACAAGCATTAAAATGGTGTTGAATAAATGAATTAGATTTAGGGAAATTTTGTACTCACCCCGTACTTATTTGTACCAAATGTTGAATCCATTGAGATTATATTGTTGTGAGAATATTTTAGCATCATTGAACGCATCCACTTTGTCTGTATGCCTATGATAAAAGGGATGTTTTCAACAAGATCTTGTTTCTGGTAGAAGAAAAAGCTCTCAGCGTGTTCCTTATACCAACATTCTACACTGATTGGATCACTTTGATCTTTAACATACTCTAGCCTTATGGTATCATTGTAAATGTTTAATATATCTTGTCTTGTCATGTATGTATCTCGAGATGTCCCTGTGTATAACTCACCGAATCCATCCTTCACATCAGAGATGAACTTATCCCATATCATTGTAACATTAAAACCTCTTTGGATTAAATGTTGGACAATAGATCGCATATCCCTTGTTAAATGTGGTGCATAACTGAATCTCATAGGCCTACCGATTGCATCTTTTCCATGACAAACAACATTGGATTTATCAATATTCCTACATGCAGTATATATTATTACAGCATCATCTGGTCTAAGTTGAATTCGCCGCACAATGAAGTGACATTGGCAACCAACTTTAATACTTTCATGTTGATTGTGTTTTTTGTTTTGATCTGAGGATGCACTCATAATTCTGTTGTTGCACTTCGGACCATATGCACACCAATAACTATATATAAAACATTTACAACAAATTAGATATAAAATTTATGCATATTGAAAAGAATTATACATATATTGAAAAAAGATATAAAGACTCACATCATGTACTCCAGATATGTTGAAAAATATGTTTGTCCGATATCCTCTGCTTTTTTACTTCGTTGAGAAGCAAGAAGAAATTGAGTGGGTGCACGTTCACTCGATTCCTCTCCTCTTATAAAATCATCAAGTCGACAATATGGAATAATTGCAACTTGGTCCCCATTAATCTCTGTCCATGTTAAATCTTCTACTGAAAATTCAATCATATCCTCCGGGTCTTCAACTTCTAACTCATTAATCCTCTCCCACTTCTTCATTCTTCAAATACCTATAAAAATTGCATCGAAAATAATTTGGTTTGAGTAGATATTATGGTCTTGATTAATGCATATCACTAAGAATAGCAATCACATTTTTAGGTAGCTATTTTATACTTTTCAGGTAAACCACTTTGGTAAAGGTAATATTTGGGTCATTAATCAACTTATAGATTTCATACAAATTTAGACTAACCATGTATGACATATGATGTCTTTGTGGAGGTGGTGTCACCATGTTGGTCTCATGGTACAACTTGTGATGAGTGGTTGAGGTGGAAGGGGTCGAAGGGAAATACAATTATAGATTAGTTGGGTTTTATGTTTTTTTTAAATCTTAATAAAATGAGATATGCTAAAGTAGTGTCTATTGTTATTGATTATGAATTGATATCTATTATTTACTAGTCATCTAATTTATATGGTTGCAATAGTTTCATTGAACTTTTCTAATCAAACATATTGTTTTTCAAAAACACAAGCTTTGGAAGTAATTTTTTTTTACTTTGATATATATTGATATAAACTTTGCGGCTAGTTGTAAGAATTAGAATCCTACTTTTGTCGGTACATTTGATGAACTCGGTAGGTTATTTATTTATTCAATATGTGTGTGCTTTTATTAAAATGTGTTAGTTGTATTTCTTTCTCCACTTATAAATAAATGTTAATAACATTGATTTGGCTCCTAAGACATAAAACTTAATAAACCATAACCGGTTCTATATCATTTGGTAACAAATTTCAAAATCTCAATGACAAATACGTGAATTATTTCCATTTTAGTATAACAAAATTTCCATTTAGATATTAACAAGAGTATTTTCGGAACATATTTCAATTTGTACAAAATAAATTATTTTATGGCCCCTGTGGGGAAATTTAGTTTGTTCAAGTTATGATTGCTTTTAGGTGTCTTCCTTCACTTATGGTGTGAAAAAGTAAGCTCAAATAAACTATGAACAAAAGCTCTTGAAACTTGATGCCCTTTGTTCAAAGTCCCACTCCTAATGAAGTAAAAATGCTTTGGTTAGTAAAAAAATATGTGTGGATTATGGACCACTTAAGTTATGTGACTTGTGAAAAATAAAAAAACAAATTAAAAACGATGTCACACTTCATTTCTCTTAAGAGGCTAGCTATAAACTTTCATTCACAAATATGTAGTGTTCAATTAAAAAAACAAAATTATATCTTGAATAAGTAAAAACTTACATTACTTAGGGTTATTGGTTTAGCTTACATCATTATGGGTAGATAAAATTTGGATACTAAAAAAATAATTTATTGATAGTCCACCAAAAAAAATCTATTACTCTACATATATTTGTAAGTCATTAACTTATAACTTTATCTCCTTATATTATTATTATAAATATACTTCATATATAATGAAAGCACAGAAACTTGGAATACTTCAACAGATTTCGTTAATTTCGTTAATGATAAATTAGTAAACTAAAACTAAACACTCGATAAACAACAATATCAAAAACTTCGCATCATAAAAAAACTTCACATATGACTTTATTCCACTTATCGTGACCCTTAAAACTCAAGTATTAATTAATATATAACAATAAGTAGTAAATTTTATTATTTTTTAACCAAAGCACATCGAAACATATATAAATTACACAGGAAAGGTTCTTGAAACCAAACGTATTTGTGCTATTGAAACCAAACATATTTGTGCTAATTTGCTTTTCCAGAAATGTCAATATATAACGTTGATAAACCCTGAAATTATTAAATCGTGCATCGTAGACTTTTATAATTCGTTTGGTCGTTTGCATATTTATTAAAGTGCAACAGTGGATCAACCCCAAAGAACGAAACCCACAGGTCACTCGGTTTCTTCTTCTTGAAGAAACTGAAGCTATGAGACAAACCATGTAGATTATAAAACAATCAATAGTGCACTTACCTAGATTCATCATGGAAAAAAAGAAATTGAAAAGGCGGCGAGCTATGGAATTTGATCTGCGAATCCATGCTAACAGAATAAACTTACCTGTCAGGGCTGAGCACGCAGCAGTAGGTCTGAGTACGCGGTCGGAGTAAGCAGCTTCAGCTCTGAGAAAGACTGGTTTCAAAACGCAGACGCAGAAATGGATATGGTCGATTTCACCCACTCGCTGTTATTTAAAAGGCGGAATTCAGCTATCAGACGGCGAGAAAATTATAATGTGGTAGATACGCGGCGATCCGGTCATAAATGCCAGCCGCAAATCTCAATCGTATTCGCAGCAAAGCCGGAAATCTCGGTCGTATTCGCAGCAAAGCCGGAAATCTCGGTCGTATTCGCTTGCCGATGGGTATGGCTTGCCGATGGGTATGGTGCTGCATACGAATCCCATGCTATAGACATAAGATGGGGGTGGGCATTAATGGCCCAATAGCATGGGACTTTGAGATTGTACTTTTTAATTGAGATGGTACTTTTTAATGACTTAAAATTGAGATGGCATGTCACTAAATGCATGCAGTCCTACAGAGATCAAAGAGATGTACCAGTAGATGCCATCACACTGAATGCAGTAGTACAGAGATGAAAGTATATTTTACCAAATTAATAACCACAATTACCGTGCACTTTACTTGCTTACCTTAAACATATAATGAGCTAGTTTGTGATGAAGACTGCACCAAACTTCATAAATACCCAACAGCCCTGATAGCAACCTCCGCATCTATTACCGTCTTTGAACAGGCCCGACTTCCTACAACTATTTTTGATGGGAAAGGAATCTGTTTCACTAGGCTGACATATGCGCATTCACCACCTGTTACAGAGAAATAATGTAATTTCTTCACTTCCACATTCATATATTTAAACCATTTTCAAAGCTCACGACCTAAAAAATTATGATGCAATTATTTCACATGGGGTTGTAGTGTGGAAATGCATCTGATTAGCTCACCACATAAAAAATTTATGATGCAATTATTTCACATGGGGTTGCAGTGTGGAACTGCGTCTTCGTAGGGCATACAGTGTATCCAAAGCCGTGATCTCTCTCAGAGCAGCAATAGAATAGAAAGTGAGAATATGTGATATAAGGATATCTTTTATAAAGTTTTGTTGGAGGAAGAAAAATTCGTGCCTAACAAATGTCATCATCTATGCATAACATTAGGATGGCCTGTTAAGTTTCATTAATTTTTTTACCAACTGCTGCTTACAATTATGGAAGCTAACTGCAGTTTTTCCTTAATTTCTGGAAACCAACTGCAGTAATTTCCTTAAATTAAGGAAATCAACTGCAGTTAATTAATTTTCTTGTTGGGAGCTTCTGAAGTGGTCCATTACTCCATCTGGAGTTCTCTACCTTGATCTGTGGAACACCTGACACATAGCCATCAAAAGCTTGATGGAAGCTTGGCTATAAATTTATCTGTTTGGTCTCCAAGCTGGTATCTCAATTCCCTTCAATTTTTACACCATTTAGCTGAGAGAGCAGAGCTTGGAAGTGCCTTCAGACTTTCTGCATTCTTTTCTTTTGCTTGGATTGACGCTGGAGCGTTGTTTTCAGTCAAGAAAGCAAGTGGACTTTGGAAGCGTAATAGAAAAGTTTTGGTTTGCAGCAAGAGCGTTATCAATGGCTGGAGGTAATTTATTTTTACTGGGCATTAAACCTTCATTCCAGTTTTACGATTCTTTAAGTTTTTATTCCGCATATAGAATCGTTGTTATAATGCTAACATTGGTATCAGAGCGTACATTTACCTCTGCCTTGGTGTGAGATTTACTTATAAATATTGGCACAATATTGATTTTGCAAACCAGAGCCACGAATTGACTGTGGTTGTTTGTAAAAAATAAGCAGAAAACCACATTATCTTACAAAATTTATCTTACAACATTGTTGTTAGCCGTTTCTTTGGTCTGATTAGGTGGAGCAGCATATGAATAATATACGAGTTAGGATCCTTTAATCATTAGGATGCCATGGCCAGTCTGTTTCTCTGCTTTACAGCAACCAGAACTTAAGGTCTAGGAACTAAGCTTCACTCTTAATAGCAGTCATTTAAGTATAAGGGGTTCACTAGAATTAATGACGGTTGACAATTGATCAAAGCAATTGCGGGTTCAATCAATTGCGCGGGGATTTATGTCTACCGGGAGCATACGTTAACTCTGCAAACCAAAATGCTTTTAGTTTCTAAATGAGATTTTGCTGGTCAGTGGTAAGACTTGCGATATTGGTATTCTGGCTTTTCGCTATTCTATGTATGCGGGATTCTGAGAGATTGAAATTCTGCTTGTATGCCATACCGAGTCATTGCACCAGCACTGTTTAAAGAAGATATTCTTGGCACAGAAATGGTTTATTTCTCATTCGGGCATTCAGTTTTTGATTCTATGTTTATTCCGCATGAAGTTCAGATTTAGCATTGTTGAAATTTAATTGTTAATTAGAAGAATCGTTATATCAGCTTACATTTTTGTGCTCATATTTAATTTACGTAAAGCAGTGCTTTAATTTAATTTAATTTTAATTTTAATTTTATTTATCTTGTGAGCAAAATGGCTTGTTTGCTGGTCTATTTTTGTTTGTTTTATAAACTTAAGGACGGAGCCTGAAGTCAAGCCAGCTAGCCTTCGAACTGCATTTGCTATGCAAGTGCAAAGTAGATCAATGCTGCTTCAGTCAATCTCCGGGTTTTGTTTATAAATTGATTGTATCAATTTGCAGTCATTTACGGTAATGCTGACTGCTTTAACTTTAATTTTGATTTTGTGAAGAATTATTGTTGTTGTTTACCGTAATGCTGACATTTATGGCAGTTTTTTGCAAGAAACAGTTATATGGAGTTTATTTAAAATGTCATTTTGACTTACTCCTTTCAGTAAACATTATTTTTACTCTGGTTAAGTTTTGTTTATGCAATTTATGTAAAAAATAATGTCTAGTGATCCATATAAGTTTAATTAATTAGAGAATAGCCACAACATCTTTAATTAAATAAAATTATATATTTTGATTGGTTATATCACATAAAGATTATTTAGACATTAAGTTGTAATTAATTAGATTAAATATAATAAAATTTATCCCACAGGAATTTTTATTATATTTATGTAATTAATTAGGATAAAATTTTATAACCTACCCACAGGAGTTATGAATTAATAGTTTTATCGTAAAGTTCAAAACAATGAATAATTGAATCTGCTTGAATTAAAAATTTAGCCCACAGACAATTTTTATGTCATTATATTCAATTTTGAACATGATTTACATTGGTAAAACATGAAATTTTATTAAGCCTCAATTTTAACATAAGCATGTGATTTTTAATTTTGATGCAGTGGTACAACTTGCAAATTTCTCTGAAATTCGTTGTGACATTCCCGAACTTAAGGGAGATAACTATAAGGTTTGGAAGGAGAGGGTTCTCCTTCATTTGGGGTGGATGGACATATACCATGATATTAGGAAAGATGAACCACTGGCACTCACTAATACCAGCACTACAACGGACATTACACTTTATGAACGATGGGAGCGATCCAATCGTCTAAGCATGATGTTCATTAAGACTAAAATTTCAGTTGGTATTCGTGGTTCCGTTGATCAGCATGAAAAGGTCTGAGACTTTTTGAAGGCCATTGATGATCAATTCGTCACTTCAGACAAGGCACTAGCAAGCACCCTAATCATGAAGTTCTCATCCCTAAGGCTCACCAGTGTGAAAGGTGTGCGCGAGCACATCATGCAGATGAGGGACACTGTGGCTCAATTGAAGAAACTCAAGGTTGATATATCGGAGTCCTTCCCAGTGCACTACATCCTGAACACTCTTCCGCACCAATATGGACCTTTCAAAATCTCATACAACACACATAAGGATAAATGGTCAATTAATGAACTCATGACCATGTGTGTTCAAGAGGAAGAAAGACTAGTGATGGAACTAGGAGAGAGTGCAATGCTGGCAACGCATGGAAAGGGCAAATCTCAAGCCAATCGGAAAGGAAAAGGTAAAGTACCTCCCCAAGCTGACATCAAAAAGGATTCCAAGTGTTTCTTTTGTAAAAAGAAGGGACACATGAAGAAGGAATGCGCCAAATTTAAGAAATGGCTTGCGGACAAAGGTAATTTAATCTCATTTGTTTGTTATGAATCTAATATGGTTGACGTTAATATTAACACATGGTGGATTGACTCTGGATCAACAATTCACATTACGAATTCCTTGCAGGGTTTGCAAAACCTAAGGAAGCCGGTGGGAAGTGAGCAAAACATCTTATCAGGAAACAAGATGGGCTCGCATGTAGAAGCTATAGGAACATGTTATTTAACTTTAAGTAGTGGCTTTGTGTTAGAATTAGAAAAGACCTTTTATGTTCCAAGTTTTTCTAGAAACTTGATTTCAGTTTCAAGGCTTGTACCTTTTGGATATTCCTTAAACTTTTCAGAAAAATATTTCAGTATATTCTATAAATCTGATTATGTTGGGAATGGTATTTTGTCTAATGGTATTTACTGCATTGATTTACAAAACAATGTCACTTATGATTCAATGCATGTTCACACTGGCACTAAAAGATGTGTTATTAATGAAGATTCCTCTAAATTATGGCACCGGAGACTAGGTCATATCTCCATAGA